>JAOTAV010094297.1:0-10917 GCA_026546445.1 Cyclargus thomasi | reverse complement strand
AATATGTGTATCATATAATAAAAATCTTAAATATGTGTATAGTACAAAAGTATTAAATATATTTCCGTTGTCTGGTAACTGTAACACAAGTCCCTCGGGTACTTAGCACGAGGCCGGACTGACGTGGTGTAAAGCATCCATAGATATTATTATATTATATTTTGGCTTATTTGGTAACTAGAAGATATTGTATTGCGCTTCGTGCATAAACAGGAAAAACAATTCGAAACTAGAGACAGTTTCGAATGCAATCATAGAATAACGACGCATTTCTCAGTACTAAAGCACTATGAGAAATCACAGGCAGTTTATAACAAATTGCATCGGGCAACCCTTTCATCAAAGATGAAATAATGATAAACTGTAATAAAGTTTGTGCTTCTATAATCCTTTTACAAAGCTTTGTGTACAATAGAAAGAATCTATTCGGAAAGCAATTTTCATAACTCCTATTTCAACAAACAATCTTTGAGACGGAATATCGAATAAAAGTGCACGAGGTGTAGGTACATTTGAGACGTTTCATTTCAAACTTAGGGACCATTCATAAAGTACGTCACACGTAAAGGAGGAGGGGATAGATGAAGTGTGACAGGTGGTATTCTCCGATCAATTGGTGCTCTAAAAGTAGGTGTACCTAGAAATTTTTCCGTGAATTTCGGAAATTGGTGATTTCAATAGATCTCGACGAATTTTTACTTGGCCACCTCATATCTCTGCCTCTCGCGCTGCCATATTGAAAAAATGTCGGCCAAATACAGTTTTTCGAGAATAACTTCGTTCCATCCCATTTGACGAGAAGTAGTCTTCTTGCAAATAAAACAAAAAAGTCCTACAATTTATTTTATAAACTTTTTTTGTAAAATAGTATATAAGTCTAAGCATACGTTTTTACTATAGATATTTGAAACGCTTGTATTATAATTATGGTATTTTAAAAAACACTTATATAAGTACTTCAAAATCCCATCAAACACCAGTTTTGATGGGATTTTAAAATTCTTATACAAGCATGCTCAAGATACTAATTTTCATAGAAAGTTTGCAGCTCACAAACGCCTAAACTATTGATTTTAAAAGAATAACCAGGGATAAAAGTATAGGAAATTTTGTATATTTTCATAATGTATACATTTTTCAATATTAAGGTTAATTCCAGTAAATTGATTGGCAAAAAAGCTGAACTGGGATGTCGTCAAGGTACGTCTACACAACGCGTGTTTACATACTTTACCTCGTGCTGGTGTAGAAATTAGCAAATTGTTCGCAATTGGTGTTTGATAGGCTTTTGAAGCGCTTTTACGGTTTAACTATAGATTTTACACAAAATTTTTTTGGACATAAAATGTAGGAAATTTCTTGTAGTTTAATTTTTTGATAGATTATTTCTTATGTTAAATCAGTTGAAACGAAGTTATTTCCGACAAACTGTATTTGGCCGCCATTTTTCCAAAATGGTAGCGCTAGCAGCTCTGCCTAGATTGCAAAGCCAACCTTGGAAAAGAGCACGTCAAAATCTATAAAAATCACCAACATCCAAAACTCCCGAAAAACTTTCTAGGAAAAACTACCAAATGATCGGGCTCGGTCGAGACAAATTTTATAAATTTTAAATTTGAAATATTGGGTGGTTTCATTTTTCAGATTTAAATTGCGAAGTTGTAACATCACAAATCACAATAGGGAAGGGGTTCTCAGAAATGTGACTACCAATGACATGGGGGGGAGGGTCTGAAAGTCAAGTTATTTGACTGACGTACTTTATGGTTGGTCCCTTACCTGTTTCCGAGATCTATGCTCTGGAGAGTAGCTTCCGATGCTTGGACTATTAGGGTACGTGCACACTGCACACGTATTATCCTGTTTCGGATTTGGAATGCATTGTCGTTTGGATGCCAAATAAATTCGACTCGGAGCGGTTACAGCAAATACTCTTTGAAACTTTTGCTTGGTGTGTATTGTGTTATGAATTAATATTGCGGATAACGACAGAGGGAATGTGAATATTTCTCGACCTTTCTCATAAAATAATTACATACAATGTTATGGATTTAGACCCAAGTTTACCAATGCCTGTCGTATGTCCTAGGCAGAATAATAAAACTTATTTTCTTTTTTAAGAGAAAATATTTTCATTTTTTTAGCACAGTTAATGTTTTCGGTTTAGGGCCGTTTCACCTCTTATTGGTAGTTTCTAATTGGCTATTCACAACTTTTTTAAATATATTTTCCATACAAAATTTGTCAAAAAAAGTTGTGGTTAGACTATCCGGTAAAACAGGCCCTAAGTCTTCAATAGGAAATTAATGTATAAATTGTCATAAAGTATCAGCCGTAAATCTAATCTATTCTCCAATGTTTGGGGTGTCAAATCAAAATATCCGCTTGCCAGCTGCACTTGATACATGGTAGTTTTCGGGTTCTTGCGGCTGGAACATTCTGGAGAGTGTTATACGCTCGTTCGTCGTTTGACAGTCAGCTGTCATATCGCTGTACCGCCAGATTTCAATATTCGGGTAACCAAAAACACCCATTCAGCGTAGCAACCAATACTGCATATCCTGAATTGCGCTGTCGAACCTATGGATCGACTTTTGCATATAATATTACTTTAGTTTGGTCGACGTGAAATTCAGAAATCGCGTTAAAATATTAATGTTTTGGAAACATGTTTTTTTAAGATCAAAATTCTTAAATTTTAATCTCCATCATTTTTAAACTCCATGCCAAAAATCAAATCGATATACTGCTTCGTACATGCGTCAAGGATGGACAAACAAATACACTTGATGGATTTCAGAGAATAGAGAACGATTTATCGTTAATTGATTAAAAGTGCAGTCGGTGCAAATAATATACAATATTTCAAATTATTTATAAACAAAAGCTATGTTCTAGAAAGAAGGTTAAAGGTACGTATTCAAATTATAAATAAACCCTATTACAAACTAAATTGTATTTATAAAACCTTAACTTTAGCTTCTTAAAATTTCTTAAATTATAAAATTATGTATAACATACCGTTTAAAAATATGCGCATTTGTTATAAAAGTAAGTTGGAAACGCTTCGTTTAGAGTACATTGTGACCGCGTCAGGCACTTAAAATTCAATATCATAAAACCACCACAATATCGCCTGAAAAGACGATATCGCTACATAAATTTATCCAAAGTACCCGAGTACACAAACGACGCTAACTAAAAGTCCCGCTAAGTAGCTAGTTTCTTGGGAATTCAATATTCACAAGACAAATGTGGCGTTCAACTTTGATAGTTACTCATTAGGTTCCACAAAACACACCCAACTTGCCAACCATACCACCTAAAGTTAATGTTATTATATCATATTTTATGTATCCATTACTCGTGAGCATTTTTATATATGAAGGGCATAATATTTTATTTTATATATCTGTTATATTGTCTCATTTCACCAACATACATCGTGATCTATCGAAATACGAGAAATTCAAATGTCTAGAGATGCCGTATAAAAATATCCATTTACCACCTGGGATATCAAAACATTTTCGTATTTCATTATTCATAAGGAAAATGATGGCCTAATATAAATTTTAAACCAAATTAAAGTCGGCTCCATTAAAAATTTAATGAAAATCATAACCCTCGACGTGTTTATATTTACTATATTTATTCAAATCGTCTCTCATGCAAATAAATGTCGCCCTCGAGCTCTTCGTCCCGCTGTTTGCTTTTATCGCGCAACTTTTCTAAAGGCCAGATTAGTTTTACTCGAGGAATCGTAAATCGAGCCGCTTATCTTTAATTGTAACCTGCAGTTTTAATGAGTTTATTAAAAGTGTTATCGAACGTTCGGTCATCGGAGTTTAGATGCAGTGGAAGTTAAAATGGTATGCGAGTCGGTGGCGGTTGGCGCTTGACGTCTCTATTCATTAGGAAAGTAACCGGCCTCCACAAGTTTGTTCGTACAACTCCCTACCGCTGCTTTCCCTATAAAGTAGACTTGTGACAGCGAGTAATGTCTCCTTATATTGTTCTGGGGCTAAGAGGTTTGTCTCTACTTGTGATGAGAATTGTTAACTTTTGTTCGTTTAAAAATAGTGTATATTATTTTAAACCCCGTGGCGCGTCATCTAACTTTATTTAAATAGAAAAGTTGAGTTCGGAGAAGTGACTCATGAATTTTACTTCCCCGAATCTGATTCGGTTTAGTGTTTAATTAATCGAATCCGATAGCGTCTGTTATTCATTGATCTTGCGCTGCGCTAAATTAACTCATCGTAATATTGCCAAGGTACTTTACTGTATTTGGAGCTATATCAATTTTGGAATTGGATTAAAAACTGACTATTATTGGAAAAGTAAAGCTTACATCTCGTCCGTTCGGCACCGCAGTAAGTGATGCCAAATAGAAGTATCATTCGAGGCTACTGTGAGAGATGATAGAGGATGGGCTGGAGATGTAATAATCGATTAAATGTATCGATTATGAAGTTTATCCTCAGCGGGTGCTTGACAAATGTCCGTTATAAGCACAGAACAAATTGGCGCCATTAATTACGGGCTGGCAGCGCTGAGCCAACAAATATTATCAAGATCGTTAATTTCGACATCTTACTTAGAGCTGGGATGATATTAGAGCATTAGACGAATGTGCATTGGGGACACGCTGGAACAATTTAATATCGCTTAACATGTTATTAACAATTTAAATATCAAATATATATTAAGAATATTCTGGGTCTAAAAGTGATATAGTTTTACACGATCTTCTTATAAATAAAATTCTCCAAAAATAATGTTTATCTTCTCCAAAACGGCATTACCGATTTTCACCAAATTTTATAAGCACATTTAGTAAGTTTGGAAATCGACAATTTTTAAACGTACCCAACGTGACCGCTAGCTATATAGCGACTAAAATTATGGTTACTTGAATGAAATCCTTGAAATTACTTACTACATTTTGTGCGTATTGGGCGTATTATATATACTTCCATTTTTTGACCTTTGAAAGTAGGTCCTAAGGTTTCGCATTTAATTTTTAAAATATTATCCCGTTCGATTAATTCTCAAATTTATTACTTGATTTACATGTACGTATTAAAAGCTTTCGCTTCACATTATTGTTATTTAATAAAAGACACATAAAATCAAATAACAAGGAAGCTATTTGTTAAATTTTAAATTCAAAATCTAAGCGTTTTACTCTCCCAAAGCCATAAACGCGGTTGTAAATGCCTACGCTACACATGACTTAATGAAAATATTATCTCACATAAAAACGTTTTACGTTCGTTACTGTAGGCCAGTATTAAAATTAATCATAATTTATTCGCCCAGGTTAAATCGGAATGAAAAGTCGTGAAATTGCCATAAAAATTATACCTTTCTTGTGCCCTCTTTGTCCGGCTCTCGAAAACAATAACATATTAAATGTACAAGTGATTTTTCATTCTCGTTTAATGTTCAGTTTGGTTCCAGCTTTGTTTTATTAAAAATTTAACGACCACACACAGGGCATATAAAACATGTTGTTATTGATTTGTGTCAATTTTGATTGATTTAACGTTGTCTTAGAGTCTTAGTACCTTTGTATCTGTCAGACTTGTTGTTGTAAATGTTTTTTTTGAAGATTTAACTTGTTTATATATTAGTGAAAACTTGTGTTAGCTTTATATGCTATAAGTTTTCCTATTAAAATAAAAAAAACGATTGCTTCAACCGAAAGATTAGTTTTTTTTAACAATTTTTATCAAATAGAAGCTTACCCATTTGATTTAAGAATTAGGTAGACGTATACATAGGAAATATAGGACTTATCACTTTTGAAAGTATACGAAATGAATACGTAACATCCTTATTTGATCTACGAATTTCTTAAGTAAACGTTACACATTACGTTCACTTCAATCTTCCACAATCAAATAAAAGATGGAAATGTACAAGATATTTATAATATACATTTTCCGATGAATCTATTTCATTATATCTAATCCTTTGTACAAGATACTAATACGGAATTCAATTTATTAGCCGTGGTTGGAAACACAAATAACATTTTACTGACGTATTCTTTTGTAACGATGAACCATGTCCGTCTGATCCGAATAAACCTCACCGCTTATGTATATTTATTCCTAATAATATCCTCGTAAAAGGGTCCTCATATTTTATATTCAGTCGGACCCACATATTGAAGAAACATTTCAGCATTCGGAGAGGAGCTTCTAAATCTATTTAAACTATTCGAGAGGTTGCACTGTAGTCAAATATATTTCATTGTTGTTTTTTTTATTACATCAACAAATTGAATTACTTTCCTGTTGTTTGTAAATAAATTTGGAAGAAAAATTTGATCCACTACCTGGTTTTGATTTAGCTAAAATTTAGCGTCCTTGTAGTAATAATTCGGATGACAATGCGATGTTATTCTGTCCTTGAGCTCATCTGATGATGCAGCTGGAAGTTGGCTATAGGAACTCCGTAATCAAACGATGCGACCCCATCAAGTTTAGGCTCGTTTGTTTTATCTTGTCGAGTACTTTAACACAATTTTTTACAGATGTCTCATAATAGAGCTGATTTAATATCTATTTTTTTTTATTAAGAAATAATAAACAAGTTTAACAATAATAAACAATAATAAGCTTGTTAAGTAATTAATTTACTACGTAACTCATTTCTGCCAATCCTGAAATGGGAGGTTACCTTCTATTTTAACCTAAGTTATAGGTTTAATAAATTATTAATGCGAGCACAAAATTGATATTTTACTTGTACCTCTCTAAACGACAAACTCAATAAGAACTAGATTTCAATTTGCAAACAACAATAATGGGGTATGATTAATATTTTTACCATTTTTGTTTTTCATTCACGTCGAGCCGCGGGCGAATAAACATCGTCATTCTTTTTCATTACGAGTTTAAAAAAAAATTAAAGAAGAAATATTCGAAAATAGGATTGTCTTTATTTAATATAAAACGAGGCAAAGGCTTTTACCGTAAGTTGAAAATTGTTATGAAAATGAACTGCGTTGTTACGCAATCCGCTGTTTGGGTAAACATTTTATATTTCTTTGTTGTGAAAAATGTTATTTAATTTGGAGCAATTATTACATGCGCTGTGCAAAATTACCACAAGGAATATATTGTTGTGTTCTGTAACGCGGATCCTACTGAGAAAGCCTCAAATAGACGAGATTCTCGCTATTGCTTTAACCTTTTTAAATAATGTTAGGAATTGCAAATTGCCCGTGAACATTCCTCACAAATCTGGAACGTCACTGACAGCTGTCACGAGCCTCGATCACAGAGGTTGATATTGTAAATAATACACTCTTTATTTGTAACCGGGGCATATTTAGGGAAATATTTGCATATAAAAGCGTTCGTAAGGAATGGGCCTTCGGTGTCTGTCCGTCTGTCTCTACGCTATATCTCAAGAACGTTAATCGCTAGAGTTAACATTTTACTATACGCTATAGTTAGTTCTAATAATCTAATAACAAAATATGTTAACAAACTAAATGTCCAAAAACACTTTCGAATTTGGCGACGAAAACATCAAACGACACGTTTTAGGCCAAAATCCACAAACCCGTTTAGGCTGCAGGGCGTGACAAACAATTATACATACATACATACTCTCGAAAAACATAACCCTCCTTCTGGCGCTATGTCGGGAAAAAACACATTAAAGTAATTATCTACCTAGGGGAGTTCTCACTTCTCACATAATAAACGTGATTTTTGTTTTTCCCTTTGATCATCATAGATGTCGCTGTTGATCGTATGCATCGCGCTATCTCTCACATAAAGAGATTTGTTACACCTTTTTAGTTTCAGAAACTTATTGTCTGAATTTTTAGTGTCTAGTGATATTTTTTATGTATTTATCTCTACTAATTATGTTTTATATTATTTTATTAATTAGATTAAATTATATATCCCTACATGCGCGAATTCTTCTCGCACTATGACCGTTTTTTTTTCATGTGTCTCTGTCGTCTATGCAGGCAAAAATAATTTTAATTGGATGTTATTATATGTTATTATTTTAATTATAAATTGAGCAAATTTAAAGTAAAATATTCACCGGTTTTGCTATAAATGTCATTTATGGTTTATTCTGTGGTCCTAAAATAATAATTATTATCGAATTACAAACTCTTTAATTAAGCGCTATTCAATCTCTCTATACATACAAATATAATAATATGCGTCTGCCAATGTCAGATAGATATTAATTAGCTGTGGTTTGTGGTCAATTCTATGATACATTTCCATATGATTTTTTTTTGGCAAAATATATAAATGTCATCATGGTGACACACTACACTACATATTAAATCTTGGTAAACACGAAACGCGTTCACGGTCAAAAGTGAAAAAAAAACTCGTACTCGGCACTCTGGTCGTTTATATTTGCCCATCATGGTTTCCATCACACCCTCACTAACACGTAATTCCACGAAAAACTTGCATATTTCCGAAAAACTAGTAACCTACGTCCATTCACTTTGTCTTCTATATTACCATCTATATCCCATTAAAAATAAAAATCGAGAAAAACGAGATTTGCGCGTTCAAATAAACTTTATAAATAAATAGATGTGAAAAAGTTGACAGCATTAGTTTGTATGCACAAAATATATCCAGCTAAATAAGTGGTTAGCTTAATGCCCTGTAATTATGCCGTGATTGATATATCGCGACACTAATTCTGCTAATGCCCGAACATTCATAACTTTAATTACGACTTTCAATTGTATCATTCGCTGAACAAATCGGGTTTATTACGATGATTATTAACTAAATGTTTTGCCTATTTGAAACAGGTTAGTTATTATATTAATTACAAAAATCTGATTTAATTTGAGTCCATTTGTTACTTTGTTGTAACTCATAAACGTCATACTTTATCACCGTTTATATTTTATCAAACTAATGATAATTAATTATAGACATGAGAGGAAGAAGGCCTATTGAGGCCTGAAATTTACATTATTTTCTTAATTTGAAAATGTATAATAAATAATCTATGTAACGCTCAATATTTTGGCCTGAATATGATGAAGTGAACGTGACAACTGAAAAATCTAATTGTAAAATGTCTTGTAAAATTCCTTTCCACCCGCATCTTCAGTTCACACCACCCACATCGTAAGATACATAATACGTTATACGATGTAGCCTTATAATAAGCGAGTGAAAAACATCACAGTAGGCTTCATTAAGTCGGCGTGACGGATGGGCTGCGGTGGCAGGTGCGGGATATTCACTCGCAGATTAGCCACACTATAACATGTACATATACAAAAATGTTACATGTTACTTGATGAGACAATAATTGCGTACAGGGTTTTCATAAGATCCAGTGGCTAACTTTTGCTTCGCTTGCATGGGAATCGTGACACACTTTTATAAACAATTAATGTTTTTCCAAGACCAAAAATAGCAACTATCGCCAGCATTTTTGGACCGCTGTTCATACATGTAAAATCTTAAAGAAAAGAGCGTATTCCCTCCCAACAAACCGGCAACACACATTCAACTTTTCAGACTTTGCGCGTCTCCATGGGTGACAGCAGATACTTTCCATCAGATGACCGATTTGCTATTTCTTCCTAATTTTATAAAAAAAGTGTCTATATATTCACAACACGCTGGAAACTATGATAGGTGGCGTAGCTCTTCATAAACCCTTTAGTCGTCATTGTAACAATATTTTCGTGTTACGCAACATATCAGTCGCATTGTCTCACCGACGTTTATTATACCCGGCTATATTATGCCGTGTGATTTATAACCCGGCCCGGTGCGTTTAACTGCTTAGCCCTGTCATTTCCTCTCAAATTGAGATTGATACGGACGCGGCTTGATGTCTTCAGGTGAATTTATTTGTTTCTTCAATACTACCATAATTGCAAACCCGTGTACGAGTGGGATGTATATCGTCTGTTTCTTTTGTTAGTGTTGAGAGTTTTTAAGAAAAAACTATTACTCAATGTACTGAAACTCATTTCGTCTTAACTCATCCAGTTTAAGCTTAAACCATTTATAAGTATGGCTTTCCCCATAATTCTTATAAGAGTAATGATCTTTTCTTTAATATTACAAGCGCGGAGGTATGCCAGACTGTCTGTTACCTACTCACGCCCAAACTGCTGAAACGAATTTGCTGGAATTTTGCTATTCACATACTTTGAGTGCAGGAGAAGGACACAGATACTTTTTATCCTGGAAAAATAGACGGCTTCCACGCGATTGCCAAATTTTGGCGCAACATAAATACGGGCGTCATCTCATTCTAAAAATGGCAGGGTACAAAATATTGATGTATATTATGTGTACATTAATAGGTAATACATATTAATGGTACGCCTTCGGGTCACGCATAACCGAGTAGTTACCGCGGTTGAACGTGGTTGAACGCGAGTTCCGGACTGGAATATAAGTAGCTTACATGCATTAATAAATTATTTAATTTAGCTTAACATCAAACATTCACAATACTAATACCCACCAGCCTCAGGGGAAGAAATTTCCTGAATTTATAAACAGAGAACATGTTAATTCTAAGACCGATTTTGAGAGTGATTTTACATACGTTAATATATTATGAGCCTACGGAAAGTTTTTTTCACTCGAGGCGCCTTTATAAGTATTATTAATATATCTTAAAAATATAGTTATCGGAGAATTTTATCCTGTGTTAATATAGACCGCACAGAATAGACTATGTGTAGTGTGTTTATAAGCAGCATTTTTTAAGTACTTAAATTGATGTTGATAAAATTTTCCATTGTGGATTTACATACAAACTTAAGTACCTTTAAATATATATATTTTTTATGATATTTAGGGGGCAAGCGAGCAGACGGGTTACCTGATGGAAAGCAACTACCGTCGCCCATGGACACTCGTGACA
>JAOTAV010094296.1:0-10918 GCA_026546445.1 Cyclargus thomasi | reverse complement strand
TTTTACGCTACTATGCTACAGCAATTATAAGGTTGTAGCGATGTATTAAATAATAAATAATTACATTTCCATCAGCTATTATGTTCTGTACGGCGCGGGGCGTTGTGTGTACCTACGTATAGTTATGTAAGGGATGCGCGTGCGCAGGTGACTCCTCGCCAGTCAATTATCGACCTCGATATCGAAGGCTGCGCGCGCATACAATTTTTGATATTAGCTGTAACTTTAACTAGTGAGCTGTAATTCGGCAAATCCGTTGTGATTTATTGACATTATAGTGATAAAATATAATAGGTGTCATTATTAACTTTTCCCAACACCTATAAGGTTATAATAAAGAAATTGCATTGAAAAAAATGTTTACATTGAACATTTATTAGACGATTCTAGACAGCAAGGCTTAAAGCATTCAATTGAATAAAATATCTAAAAAGCTTGTTTATGAAAATATGAGGCTTTGTTATTGAATGTCATAAGGGGCTTACCTTAAATTTAAATCAGTGCCCTATATCGAAGTGTTCTTTGGCGTATTCTTAACACGACCTAACTTAATCTGACGGTTTTGATGATATTTCGGTACTTAAAATAACTTTTTAAGTCCTACTAAGAAATCTGATTTTTATACCATGATAACCAGATACATGTAGAAAGCCTACACTAGCTTAATCTTACGCGCTCGAATTAATCCAAAATTCCCCTCTTGGGCTCCCCGACTATTAAAACGGTCCAACAAACAAATTGATTGCATATTACATAATTGTATTTCTGAGAATAAAGATATAAAAAACTAATAAATAAAATATGCTATATATCGCCAGTCCGTTCAATTCAAATAAATTTTTGCGTAGAATTGTACATTTCCCCTTGATAAAAACTAACCTTTATTCCTTACTGGGACTTAATGTATCTTAATTTCAGCAGTATAACCTCCTCTTTCCGGACGTCGGTTAAAAACGGTTTAGCGATTTGGGCGAGAAGAGGTAAAAGACAGATGCACTTTCGGTTTTACAATATTAAGGACCTATTCACCACTTCCTCATAGGTGTTGTGTAGGGTCAAAAAAGTTTGAGTCTTGTGTACCCGACACTAATCAGAGAGTAGTACAAGGGGCCTTACGCCGCTTGTCCACCAAAACCGTCAACCGAAAACGAGATTATTTCGGCCCTATGGAATGCAACTTTATGATATAAGTTTCATTTTTAGCGACATTGCTCTATCGTCAATGTCAATTTTTTGCGAGTCCCAAGACAGCTTTAGCCGGTCCCTCGGGCTCCCCTGAGATCATATCTGCGGGTTTTCGTGGTTGGATACCGCTGTCGATCCTGGCGACACAGGAGATACAGTGGTGGGAATGTGTGGTGACTGGTACCCGACCAAACGGGCATGTAACCGCCTTCTATGACCTGGGTAGCAATTCTTAGGATGTGAGAAAAAGTTCATACTCGAATAAAATATTCGAGTGTGAAGCGCTTAGAATACAACAAACGGTGTTTCGTGTGAGGGTGAACTTTTTCTCACATCCCGACAATTGCCCCCCTGAACTCTAAAGGAGAGTACCTACGTATTTGTCCCGCACGCGCCGCATTTCATGGTAAATTACATGAAATGCAGGACTGCGGTGCCGACAAATGAGCGATCACCTCAAACTGCGATAGGAGAAAATATATCGTCTTCTCTGACATAGTCGATGAACAGTATTTATCACGGCTTATCATTGTTGCCGCTGTCACCGCGCGCTGGATTGTCTACGATGACGTCTAAAATCTAAATTATGAATCAGTTAAAACTCGCATGCCTCTGTTCTGCTGGTATTTATATCTGACATTATAAAACATCCGCACGCTTCAGTCAACTCGAAGGGATGCTTTAGAAAAAAAAAACGAGGGGTTAGTCTGACGTCTGCGTCGCTAAAAACGACGTTGAATGAGCAGAAGGGTTGAATCACGTGGATGGCAGCTCTATTTAGGTAATATCTGGGATGCCTCTATATACGTCACGCTAAAGGGGAACTACAACCCCTCAGCACCGATGGCAATGCGATGCAGCGATCAATAGTCAAAAATTTATCAAAACCACAAGATTGATAACGGAATTTAAACGTGGTAAATAATAATAATAATAATAAAGCTTTATTGAATTCCATACAGATTACAAATTATTTAGTCTTACAAAAGTTAATTTGCATGTCAACTTATTTACAGTTATTATTATATCTATCTTAACAGTCATCTTAATAATGTTAAAAGCAATGTTAAAAGCAAAAAAAAAAACAATTGTCAAACAAATTAAATGTTATAATATTTTACTAATTTAATAAATTAACTGATTTAAAATTGTCAGTAATTATATATTAGAACATGCATAAATTTAGGACCCTTATTTCTGCATGGACCCCCTAAGGGTAAAAGCCTCCTCCAAAGAGATCCAGTGTTCTCTATCTTTTGCAACGTTCATCCAATGATGTTCATGGATGATGGATGGATGAAACGTGGTAAATACTAGCAACAAATATATACGATCACACCTGGACACAGGCTGAAATAAACTTCGAAAATGACGGACAGATTAGAAGTTTAACAATAACCAACTTAGTTTGACAGAACCTGACCAGCTTTCGTTTGAAAGTTTGGCGCTGGCCAATTACACACAAAAAAACAGCGTATATTTGAACAGGTTTAATGGGCAGTGAAAATAATTTTCGGCGTTTGTTTGTAGCAGTCGGGGTTACACATGAGTCGCCCACGCGCCCGCGCGCTACATCTGTCGATGGATTGCTTTATTAGTTTCCCCGCTGAAAACATCTAGTGTTGGACTTGTCGATATCGTGAACGGCATAGACAACAAAACAAAATTAAATGTCTTCCATTCCAAATTTAATGAGACAAATAGAAATACAAATGGCTATCTAGGTACCGGATCAATCTCAAGGCAAGATTATCCAAGACCTTACTCAGAGATCGAACACAACATAAACTCCATGGCGAACTGAAAACTTGATACGTTTTAACTATCAAACACATTTATAAGAGCGAATGGGGCGCGATAATGCAGGTTATATTATAACTTGAGTCTTTGAAATTGCTTGGTACGAATGAGTTAGCAAATGTAAAAGTATGTAATCGATGATAATGTTGTACGTTATTCCATTAAATAATGTAATGTAACTGCATCTGGTAACTCGACGATGAAACAAAGCCGTACACCGCGTCATAAAGGTAAGTTATAAACTTTTTATAACGACTTTTATACTGCCGTGCAGCGATAAAATAAATACATATCAGATTCACTTATTCACGTAATCACACGGTAGAATTATTATAACAAATTCCGGATAACTTACAAGAGGAAATTGAAGCGATATAGTAATATAATGGAATGCGAATCTTTCAACGTCGATCGAGTTCCCATCCCTCCGTATATTGACGCAAGCACCATGCACATATATCCCACGGTAACGAACAACTATTAATATCCCTGATGTTTGACATGGCGATCCGTCAGCACAGAACTACACTAAACACCTAATCTTGACCGTATTTTTCTAACATTTTGTAGAGATGAAGGAAAGTTAGCCGATATTAAGGTAAGGAAAAAGAACAAAACACTTCACATTTTAATACAGAGTAGCTACAGCTGCATCATTTATAACCGAATAAGGTGTAAAGACCCAATTACACTCTACATTTCCTGTTCCGACATACATCTGGTAGTAGCTTGATTGCAGGAGTCAGGGAAGCCACGTTCCACCTAATCATTTCTTGTTCGATGTGAACGCATTGTTCCTACCCAATCTGGACATGCGTTGTTTCTCAGACAAAACTTTGAGAGGAAATAGAGGTCTCGGTCAGAATTCATCGTCAAGTCCCATCTCTAGACCTTGACCGTGGTAGTGATGTAACATCGATGTGACGCACAGCACTATTAATATACCCAGTGATGTGTTTGACATGGCCATCCATCTGCCAAGTAATTATAACGCGAGAAAAATTCCCGTGTATCCGGTTCACGCCTTTGACGCTAACGAGAGACCCGGTAGGGCGGTGTTGGTGCGATACGGAGAAATATTGCTTTTTAGCGAAACCTTACGGTTGTGCTGAAGACAAACTCGCTAGGGTTAATAAGTTAAGTCAGACTCTAGCAAAACGCGAATCTGAACAAATTACAATGAAATATCTGAAGGATACCATATGGTAAACCTGTCTCATTTGATCGAGGATTTTAACAACAGGAGAACAATTACAAATTGACCCACTTATTCATAAAAATATTTAAACACTGTTTAGCTAATCCAGATTCTGTCTCTCTCTGTAGTGTGACGTTTTCAATATTCCAGAAGAGGACTGCGAATTTTGACTTGCTAAACACTGTTAACATATTTTTATGAATAAGGGGGTTATTGTTTTTTGTTGGCTTATTCTGGCCAACCAATAGCCATGTTGGCCACCATAGTTGCACAGTCATATTAACTATGTCTAAACTGTACATTTTATACGCACAATCAACAGTGTATTTGTGCAAGTATAGATGAATTTGCTTCAATTAGGTAATTCCAATTATCCTCTTTATATAAATGGTCAACATGAAGGTTGAAATTTCATATAAATGAAATAACGGTCTTCCTAATTTTAATGCATACAACAAATTTGCTTACAGGATATTGTAATATAAACGATCTTTCGCGTGAGTTTCTCTTCTCTTTTGGCAGCTCGTTTCTGATAAGTCCTATTTATAATTGACCGCAAAAATTTACATTGCTTTGGTTTTACCCATTTTCACAGTTCAGACTATATTAAACTAATATGAGGAAAAATAAATAAACATGTCTCAGAAACACTTGAATGTCGTTAGGTCGCTGCTTAGAGAAGTACTTAAATAATAATATCTATAGACGTATTAAACCACGTCAGTCTGGTCCCGTGGTAAGTACGAAGGACTAGTGTTACGGGAACCAGACAACGCAATATGTAAAATACTTTTTATACATACATATGTAAGAACTTCTATTATATGATACACATATTTAATACATATCCAAGACCCAGGAACATTGAAAAACTCTTTGTTCCGTCGGCGGGATTCGAACCCGCGACCCAGATTCATCTACCAACTGAGCCACAGAGGTCGTCACTAAATAGGTAGAGGTATTTTAATTCACTTCATGAGTTGCACCCCGGTTTTTGCAACGGGGAAAAGCTACCTGTAGGTTGTAAGCAGCCTCCGTTGTCAAATTAAAGATTTAACAAGATTCAAAATATTGAACAAGATTCTATTCTTTGTAAAATAAAATCCCTAAAAAATAGGGCTGCTCCTATATCCCTAATAATAGTATTTAAAGGTACTCGTGAATAAAACTCGTAAAGTGAATTAAATGAGCACAAACTCAATGGGTTCGCGTTGTTTAGTTACGGAGTTCTCGGGGCCACCTTCCAGTTCCATCGTCAGATCTTTATTTTGAAACAGACAATGGGACAGGCGAAGAAAGTAAAAAAAAAACCGGCCAAGGGCGAGTTGGACTCGCGCACTACGGTTCCGTACCAGTAAAGAGAGAAAATTGGGAAGAGGTATTTCTGCAAGTTTTAAATTTATAAAAAGTTTAAAAATTTGTAAAAGAAAAGTAGGCAAAAAAACTCTCCTACATAGTCTTCGTAGGATTCGAACCTGCTCCGAGGCGAGGGTCTCCTAGTCTCCTCCGAGACCGCTGCCTTATACCGGCACCTTAACCTTTCGACCACGCTGCCAATTAGAAGCGCGTTGAATTTATCGATCTATTAATAAGGAAGTAACAAAAAAAAAACATTACTGTTGTACCGGAGCTACCCTTAAATATTTAATTTGTTTTTATTTTAACTTTCTAGCTATAACAGTCCTTGAGATAAAGCTTGGGTTCCGTGCTTTCCCTTTGGGTACGGGACCCTGATAAAAGTTTATGAGAATGTTCATCCTGTTTCTTAGAGAGTAGACTCAGGATGGCGATGCTACTTTTAGACAATTCTCAATTTACCCCCTAGTACTTTAAAATCGTCACTCTTAGTGGATAGAATTTACCACTGACGAAGATCAAGTCATAGTGTACTCTGTACAGTGTAAATTTGTGGCGGTACCCACATTAAGCGTAATAATCCTGCATCGCGCTATCGAAGTTTTAGAAACACGGCGGTATATATACGACAGCTGAAATATATCACGTGGGCTTCGGCCTGACCGAGTATAACACCTCTCTCGGTCGGAAGATCTTCCTTTAGCTACCACGCTCATACTCCACACGTGTTTTAATCATCACTATAGATATTTGCTCGTGTGAGGTTTAAAAAACACGTAAAAATACAAATACTCTTATGATTTCCTTTAGAAATATTATCGGATAATAGTAAGAATGCTCAATAATTTGTATAGTAAAATCTTATTAAAAAAACGTCTAGAATGTTATAATGCTAGACGTTTTTTTTTATTTGACCCCTGAACAATAAGTTTAACTTTATAACCAGAATAAATTTAACTTTATAATTATACGTAGTAAAAGCGCGCCTACACGAACGTCCGTTCTGCTAGCGTCCGGAATCCCATTTATTACATTTTAATGAGTCGCTTTTCCAGAAACGGTAAATATATCATTTAAATTCAAATTTATTCTAATCGTCAATATATTTTGAACATATAGTGTACAGGAAACCAACACTGGTGACCAGTAAGACTGGCAGTCTCCGTTGGCTCGGTATTGGCCTCGTGTAAACAGATTTTCAAACCAAGTCAGCGCTGGTGAAAATAAGAGTCCCTGTCTATGGACTGGTTTATTTATTACTGGCTTATCAACTGATATTCGTGTTGAGTTAAATCGTGTTTTGCTTCATGCAATGGTTTATATGTTGGCATCTTGAGTTTATTATTATTGTTTTATGATAATTAGGGGGCAATTGAGCAGACGGGTTACCTGATGGAAAGCAACTACCGTCGCCCATGGACACTCGTAACATCCAAATAGTCGCAAGCCTTTTCGAGGGATATTAGAGAGTTGGGCATCCAAAGAGTCGCAAGTGCGTTGCCGACCTTTATGAGGGAATTGGGAATTAAGAGATTAGGGCAGTTGGGCCACCGGTAAACTCACTAACTGAACGAAACACAGCACCATGCCGTTTCACGCCAGTTTTCTGTGAGGCACGGCTCTCCTACGAGATTTTCCGATCTCGAGTACATAATACAGATGCTGTATTATACCGTTTGAACCTGCACCCTCTCGAGTGTGAACCAAAGGTCTTACCCACTAGGCTACGGACGCTCTATACGTTAATCTTACTACTCTACTTGGCCGGTTTCTTTAGAATATAAAAACTCTAATAGTTATAATCAAAAGTAATTGTATAAAATGAATTTGTAAATTAAATAGTTATTTGAAAGATTACTGACAAAACAAATAGGGAATATGCGTGTAAAACAGAATTTATTGAATGCAAATTATTATGATAGTGAGCCTAAAGATATACAGAATCACAAAAGATCTCTATATTCTGTTGAGAAATAAGTAAGATATTAGCGATGTAATTTTTCTACCCATCTCTTTCCCTTAAAACGTAATTTAGTATGAACTTTGTATGCAGCTTATGGAATTTGACGTCACAATTAATATCGGAACTCTCTTTCTAACTGACTACTTTAAAGGCTTGTAACTTTGTTGTTTTTAATTTTATCAAAAAACTGGTTGGACTACATCGTTTTTCAATAACTTAAGATTAATTAAATAATAAAAGATTAATTAAATAATAAAAAAACATGCATATTCCGTATTGTGGGGTTTTTTAGGAAAACTTTCAGACGCTGTTTCTCAACATTTTAGTACTGAGTTATTACTTACTGCGGCGTAGCGACCTGAGTCTTGGCCTCTGACACAAGTGCACACCATTTGCTCCGGTCATGTGGGATATCTTGCCGAGTTTCGGCTCAACGCAACGCCCTAAGGGTTTTTCCACCTCATACTTCCAGCGGTACCTGGGGCTGCCCACCGGCCTTCTGCTGGTCACTCGCCCCACATACTCTTTCTTTGCCACTCGATCATCTAACATTCACTCTACGTGACTGAGCCAGCGGATTCGGTGTGATTTATATTCCCCGATAATATTGGGCATCACCACGATTTCGCGGTTTTTCCGTGGCCTCCAAGAATTTTGTGCAGTATTTTCCTTTTGGTTACTAACATCTTTTCCTCCTTTTTGGAGTCCAGCCCCCCTAGACAAGTGGCAAGCGATTAACGTTTACGATAACTCATATGTGCCAGTTCATCTGATAGGCTATATCACCTGATGGTTTCCATGAAGCTGCACACCACTGTCAAGGTTTGTTAAAGTCCTTATTAAATACACGTTAAAGTACAGAGTAGTAGTATAAAAGAAAATTATATTATCATTTTTATTTTTAATAGGGATCAATGTATCGAAGTTTTCCGGCAGCTTTACCACCTGTATACCAGCTTTTAATGATTTATCCTACGTGTGACAGATCACGTAATTCGTGAAATTTGTGATTAAGAGCCGCGTGATTAGTTTACTTATTCATATCATGTCTTACCGCATCCTCATAGAGGGAAATTCAGCGGACCCTAGTACAATATTTGTGCTGTAGGAGCTATTCGTTTTCTTTTAATATTTAAAGCCATCGTATAGAGGAGCTATAAGAAAATATTATCTATTCTCAATACCAGGCCATTAAATTTTATTAAAAAAAATACATACGTCAACCATAAACAATAGAATATTTAGTCATAATCATAGACTAAATATTCTATTGTATATGGTTGACGTACGTGTCATGTCAAAATATTTTAGTGTGCGTAACGTTTTATTTATTAAAAATATGCAAGATAAAAGCATATTTTAAGTTTCCACGCTCCTCCTCCATATCAACTATAACTGGGAGAAATTTCATGCTATTACGTCTACGCGTCTTGCGTCAAAATGGGTACAAAGTTTTCCACTCGCGTATTAATATATAAATAAATAAAATAAAATTCTAACGGTCACGTCTCATTTGTATATTCAGAAAATGTATACCCCTGGGAGGGGGCATAAATTTTTTCACTTTAGAGGGATATATCAAGCAAACTATTTGTCTTACAAAAGATATATAGTTAAAGAGCCTATCCATACATTGTCTTAACCGACTTCCTTTCTTTTTTCAGGGTTCCGTCCCCAAATGGCAAAAAAAAATTTTGGCACATAAATGCAGCCTTGTTTTTCTTCCGATCCAGTCTGTATCCTATCGACCTTCTATATTGCATCGTCGAAGTGAAGTTGCATCTATGTTGCATTAAAAGTAAGGATCAAGGAAGGAGAATCAAGGTACTTAATGATGACCTTGGCAATTAGCATAATTAATTATTAATTAACAAATTACTTTATTACGTATGAAATGTACTACGTCTTGTAGTACCTATGACTCCAGGAAGTCTAGATCACAAGACTAGTGTTCAAATAAATGAAGATCTATTTACTTACCAGAACGTGGTAATAGGTGTCTATGATAGCTTGGATGTCTGTACAAAGACAGCTGCTGTGATACCCCAGCCTGCAGCGGTTTCCGTGGGAGGGGTGCAAGGTACACTCCACGGCATAAAGTAGTTATTTTTTTTATGATATTTAGGCGAGCTGACGGGTTATCTGATGGAAAGCTTTGCCATTGGACACTCGTGACATACGAAGAGTCGCAAGTGCGTTGCCGGCATTTATGAGGGAATGGGAATAGGGAAGTTGGGCCACCGGTAAACTCAGTCACTGAACGAAACACAGCACAACGCCGTTTCACGCCAGTTTCCTGTGAGGCCGTGTTATAACTCCGATCGAGCCGTCCCATTTGTGCCGAAGCATGACTCTCCCACGGCAAAATTTTGCAAAAATATGTTTCAAATTCTTTTTTTACAAATCAAATTTTGGATATAATAATACCCCTTTTTACACGCCCACGGTCGCCGTGTAGAGTATTAATGTATGAGCAACTATCAGAGCTTTTACATAACACGGCAACCATGTGGCGACCATCTCAGTTTTGTAAATTGTATTGGCGTAATACAAACATGAGCCGTAATACGGCTCGGCGACCGTGTGGTGACCGGCGGCATTTGAAAAGGCCTAAGCCCCTTTTCATACGTTGCGCCGAAATTAGTTAATTGCGCGGCAGAAATATTTTTCCGGGATAACTTTTTATTCTTGTACTTTCGTGGGATTTGAAGTATTTTTAACCGACTTCCAAAAACGAGGAGGTTATGTGTTCGGCTGTAATATTGTTTATATTTTTGTATATTCATTATCGCAAATTTCATCAAAGTGGTTTATCGTTTCGGATGTGGGTAGATAGACACATTTTAGCACCCTATTAATACGTATTGTGAATGTAAATGTGGATGTATAAATGTTTGATACTCTTTTAAGCAGAAAATAGTGTATGAATTTGAGTATGTATGGAGTTAGCTGTTAGTGTTAATCTCTAAAAAAATTACTCACACGCTCCACTTTTGCGGTAAATACCTTCATCGTCAAGATTTATTGGCTATGCCAAAAATAGTCGATTGATAGCTATTTATAAACTATTTCATGTTTATTATTAAAACAATCCAATTAAACTTTTTTTTCTTTATGACTGTACAGGTACCGCCCATTACACCCCTGACCGTGGCTTTCCCCACGACACTGAATAAAAACTGCTTCCTCTACCAACCTTAATACATACAACATAAGGCTTACAATTGCACACGATTAAATCCTAAAAATAGGGTTGCTACTTTTTTGGAAACTTTATGCTGATTGAGTATTAGTTTTTTAGTAGTTAATTTAACCCGTAAATAAAGAACCTAAGATTTAATAATAATAATAATAATAATAATAATAATAACATTTATTCAGCCACATACACATTACACCACATTAAAACAGTACAA
>JAOTAV010094295.1:0-10918 GCA_026546445.1 Cyclargus thomasi | reverse complement strand
ACCTTGGTACCAAATCTTACTTTTTGGTAACATATACCTGGGACGCTTCTAGGGAAACCAAAATCACTATATGTTTCTATACAAATTTCGAGGAGTCCCCTCGATTACTCATGGTTCCCATCATCAACCACCAATATGGTGAATATGGGACCTATTCGGAATAATACCCTATACAACATAGCAAAAATTTTGAAAATCGGTTTACAAACGCCGGAGCTATGGTTGAACATACATAAAAAAAAAATAAAAAAAAAAAAAAAATATCCACAGCCGAACATATAACCTCCTCGTTTTTGGAAGTCGGTTAAAAATATCGCGTTCAACCCGAGCGACCGCTGGACGCCCCGCATGAATTTTTATTTTGATTCGATGCCAAACTTTAAAATGCACGTTTATATACCGCAACAGAGTTCCAAGTATCTGTCGAGATGTGATAGAATCACGTGTGGCGACTTAATATTTGAGAGATGTTACCAAAATTCATAATATACTCTGTTTTTATCGGCTTCTTAGAAGCTTATTTTCTTTTTTTTTATTATATTTAGGGGGCAAGCAAGCAGGCGGGTTACCTGGTGAAAAGCAACTGCCGTCGCCCATTGACACTCGCGACATCGTGAGTCGCAAGCGCGTTGCCTTTATGAGTGAATAGGCAATGGGAATAGAGATAGGGGGATTAGGGAAGTTAGTTCACTGGTAAACTCACTCACGGAACGAAACACAGCACAACGCCGTTTCATGCCAGTCCTCTGTGAGGCCATAGTATAACTTAGTCAGTCATCATTGATATCAGGCAGTGTCCTAGGCTCTTAAGAAGGAAGCGATTTGAATGCGAAGGCATTTTGTAGACATATGTAGCAAAAGAAATATAGTTGCCCACATCATCATATTTAAAAAAAATGTGGCCTACTCTTATAAAAATGCTGCACTGGGGACGGCAAAACGACACGACCGCCGAGATAACAGGCAAAAGACCAACTTTTTAAATGACCATCCGATGCATGAATCATCTTCGTTGTCAGGCGATCAGCCCGAAATGTCCCAAATTTCTGACTAACTGTAGATATCCAACCCTGGATCTTCGATTTAAGAACCAAACTACTAGGCGTAGGCGTTTTATTTGTAAAAATAATCGTACACATCTAAACTACTTAAGTCTGTGTTCTGTAGTCTCTACTCACCAATTTCTGAGGAATGCGTGCGGCAAGATACAAATTACATGGGACACTGGTAGAAATCCGCCCAACCCTCTCCCCAACCATTCTGACTGACTGAACAAAACGATTCTTACGCTCGTTAGACAACAATTCCAAATAAAGCTATAAAACAGCTCTAAAACTCTGTTTTGCTCGTACAAATGCAAATTTTTAAGGAGTACACAGGATGTTGTAAAAAATAAACAAAAACATGCTAAATGTTCAAAAACAGAAAAGCCGACTTCAGAAACCAGTGCAATTTATACATCAAGTAATGTATATTTCTAGAATGGCTATTTAAAGCCCCCCATGTTGATACGCTACTCGACCAAAATGAGCGGAAAGAAATTTTTGGAACCTCACAGTTTTGACTTCAAAATTCGCCATTTTGATTTTTAATGTACCCAGTATCACTTGCGCAAATAATCACACATACAGACATACTTACATACATACTCACGAAAATCATAACGGGTAAAAAGATATAGTGAAAGTCTGGAATGAACTGTTACAAGCAGTCCCGATCTTTATTACCTGCCAACATTCAAAAGTATCGCATATTCCCTGGCTGGCAAATATTCCATGGGTTACTTAGTCGAGTAGCTAGTTTTCAGTTAGTGATTTAAATTTTTGACTTGTACCGACTTCAAAATTATGAAGATTTTGTACGGAAATAGGCTGATGCCTCACCGAATTCTGAAACAGGCACTATTTAATAATATATAATAATAATATAATATCTATGGACGCTTCACACAATTAAGATTATTATTATATGATACACATATTTAAAACACATCCAAGACCCAGGAACATTGAAAACTTTTTGCTCCGCCGGCGGGATTCGAACCCGCGACCCCCGGCTTAAGCTACCAACGCGTTTACCAACTGAACCACAGAGGTCGTCTATTAAAGAATAAATTTTATTTAATAATTTTTAGTTTCTTTTTTACTCTTAGTTTTGTCCTTTGGAAGTCGGTTTTAATTTTTTGTTAAAAAATAATAATAGATGAAGTAATGTGATACGGTAAGAGATAACGGAAATAGGGTTACGTAATGAGGTTTAGGGAACTTGGACCCCCGGTAAACTCACTCACTGAACAAAACACATCGCAACGCCGTTTCACGCCAGTTTTCTGAGAGGCCGTGGTGTCTCTCCGTTTGAGCTGACTCATCTATGCCGAAGCATGGCTCTGCCGAGGCAAAAATAAACTATAGCCTATTTTCGCTGTTTTAGTGCCATTCAGTTTAGGTGGCACCCTGTAATATATGACTCACATTAGGACTATGATATGAACAAAAGGCAACAATAATAGTGTATTATCACATGCGCTATGAGAATTCGGAGTAATTCGTCCTTCGTCCTTCAGTTAAATATTTCTAATTCTGAGAATTGCGAAATTATATTTACCCTTATTCTATAATTAATTCAGAGTAACAGAAATATAGAGACTTTTCTCGTTTCTTATTATATTTTTAATATTCATGAAAATATTATATTCAAAGTACTAAAAACATTTAAGTAATCTACGATTATTATAAACCGTTCAGCTTTAAGCTGATAGTCGTTCTTCGAAATTATGTTTGCAAAAAAATACAGGGTGTGACAAAAGTTAGTGATATTACTTATTTAGATGTCCCTTAAATAGTAGCTGTATTTAAGGGACATCCGTGAAAGTAGCACTGGAAGCGGAGAAATAATAATTATAAACTTTATTCTCATCTTTAGGAACATTACGCAACCATATTTAAAACCAGTAATTAACAAATAAACCAAATCAACTTAAAAATAATTTCTAATTTAGGGCAGTGCAGTGCCAAAAATGAAAAAAGGTGACCCACTCAGGTTATGACAGCTATAGTCGCCGCTGTCAATGATATTCCAATCAAAAAAAAAAGAAAAAATTGTGATTTGTATGAGTGACATCAATTTGAGTGAAATCTCAATAAAACAATTCCACCTTCAGCTTTGCTACTTTACATATATAGACACCCTAAAGTATTAGCATTAATTTATTTCCTATATTCAGTATAAAGTGCGCACCTCATCAATATTATGTTCTCTAATTATTGCACTAGACTTTGTCCAATCCATGGGGAATTTGCTCACGTGAATTTGTCTAAAGTGAAGTCTATATCAAAACAAGTTAATTGAATACTTGTTAAAGCGTGAAGGAAGGACAAACAAATTAACAAACAAGCACACTTTCCCATATGTGGATAAGCATTGAAAAAAGACGTTGATTGTCGGGGGCCGTACTCCGAAATCGTTTTGAGACTGAATCAGAATCTTGCGCTCTACTGTCACAAACCTGAAATGACATTGTTAAGTAGGACGTCGACATTCGGTCCAGTCCGAATATTTGAATGGGTCATTTGAAATAATTTTGAGACTCGATGGAATCAGAAACCGCATCTTACAAATCTAAAATGGCGACATTCGGTCGAATCCAAATATTTGAACATACGGCATGAGAGTAGAACTCCCGAATTAGAACGCCACTAATTCGACAAGATTAAAATGGACGCGACGTCTTCCAACGAAAACACTTCTGCGTTGTGTATTCTACGTAATTACGTTACGAAACCCTTTCGAGTGCGGTGACTAACTTCTGGAATGTTCCCCAAGTTTCGACCGTATTCTTTTACACGAGGGAAATTACAAGTTTACTTTTTTTGATTTCATGTTAATAAAATGGTATTTTGATTGGCGTTTCTGGGATTCAACGGAATCTTGAAACCAAAAGCTCATAAAATCCCATCGTCTACACATAATATTAAACTGTAGAAAATAAAACAGTAGATATGAAAATTCTGTAAATTAAAGATATTCAAAAAACAATAAGCGGGGGGTCTTTCTACGTCTGTGTAGTTAGTTATTTTGTCTGTCTCACAGTTGTATTCGTCTTCTTTCAACTTAACATCTAGTGTATAAAATTTTTTCCGACCCCACCCGTCTACGAGGACAAAAGACGGGGTAAGAGTTTGTATCAAACTTCTTCTTTAACATGAAAACTACTGATTTGATTTGAATGCGCTTTTCGCAGATGTATTTGGCTTCTTCCAACTTAAAATCAGGTGCATAAATCTTTTCCCCCCCTCCCCTCTAAAGGGACATAAAGGAGGTAAGAGTTTGTATCAAACTTTTTCTTCAACACGAAAACTACTGATTCGATTTAAATGCGCTTTTCACAGTTGTATTTGTCTTCTATCTATATAAAATTTGGTGTAAAATACCCCACTCTAAACCCCCCACTCTTCTAAGGGGAAACGCCCTTGGTAATCTGTGTTGATTTTATAACTGACAATTTTATGTTGTCAATACAGTTAAGTACGCAATATAAGCGGGTTGGGTAACTTGTGAAGAAATACTTTAAAAAAGTAGCTTTTGTTATAATTTTTATTTTCATCAAAATTTTTAGATTTGCTGAATAACTGAACTCGGTGGGTATAGTGCTTTGCATTTTATGACCATGCGAATTTTAGCGCAAGTGAAGTTCGAGTCTCGAGAATCGTGCCCCAGATTGACGAAAGTTAATTTTATACCTCAATGAGAAAGCACCCACATCGAAGTATAATTAAAACCGGCTTATTACTCCCGAAATAAAATATGTTTTCGTAATTACATTGAATTGATATGAATCACAGTTTTTGGTTGTATTTCCTCCATGCGTAATAAATATTTCATATTTCTTTGTTCCTTTGTTTACCTTTATATTTCCACATAATAACTCTTATATGGCAATATGAAATGGCAAACGAGCAGACGGGTTACCTGATGAAAAGCAACTGCCGTCGCCCGTGGGCACTCGCGACATCCATGGAGTCGCTAGTGCGTTACCGGCCTTTATGTTGGAAAAGAGATAGAGGATTTAGGAAGTTGGGCCACCCGTAAGCTCACTCATTGAACGAAACACAGCACGACCCCGTTTCACGCCAGTTCTCTGTGGAGCCGTGGCAGCACTTTGGTCGAGCCGGCTCATTCGTGCCGAATCATGGCTCTCCTACGGCAATGATCATCCGTATTATGTACCTGAGATCGCAAAATGTTTTTTTGTTACACGCCTTCACCGGGGTTTGAACCTGCACCCTCTCGAGTGCCAACCAAATATCTTACCCACTAGGCTACGGACACTCTCCCTCGGCACTTCAGCTGCCAAATATTTTCACTCATCACAGTATAGTAATCAAATCTTTATTCTTCATAATTTAGAGTAAATGTATAGATAGCTTAATGTTTATTTCAAGCAACATTAAGATAAACAGCTCAGTTGGGTAGGCTTAGGGAAACTGTAGGATTTCGGCGTCTCTGATAGCCCTTATAACTGGGCTGTATATAACAGATATTGTCGGCCCCTTTCCTTAGTTACTCATTCGTCTAAGACGATTCCTTCGTTTGTTTAAATTAATAACGAATTCAAGCATTGATTTCAAGTGGCACATAGGGAATGTTTAAGCGACTTCCAAAAAGGGTTATATGTTCGGCCGTGGATTTTTTTTATGTATGTTCAAATATACGGTTTAAGATATTTATTTTTAATAAGAACTTACAAAAATTCACTTACATGAGAAAAACAAATAATATTTAACAATTTCTCTAAGCGTACTGCATGTACGGGCTTATCTACAATAATATTAAACTACTAACAACTCACAAGTCACAGCACAGACACTTCATTATAATTAATAACACAACAATACAGCTTTCAATTTGTAAATACGACATTAGACAGTGAGGGTACTTTGATAAAACTTACGTTTACAGAACGATGTCATTGATTCAAATATGTCATTGATTCAAAATATAGCTCCGCCAATTTTCAAAATTTCCTTCCAAGGTTACGGTAAGAGGTCTACATGGTTTCAGGCAATTCAATATACGGCGAAAGATTGCCTTCTTCTTTTTTCGTATTACAACTTATTAGAATAATAACAGAATTAATACAAGTTTGGTCGTTTATGAATACTTCACGTATTTAGTGTCACGTGACTGCCGACTGGCTGGAACTTGGCTGGGAATAAGAGGTCATAATAACACCCCAGTAATAAATAATTTGCAAGTTCAGCATTTGACGTGAATATTAAAGCTGCATTACACGAAAGGCCGACGCGGCTCGCAGATCAAAGGCCGTAAGAGCACTATCGGAACGTGACGCGGATAACAACTTAAGTGATTCTATCTTGGCCCTATAGTTATGCTGTCCCCGTATTCTTTACAATGTCATCGGCGTCCATACTTTATTTACCTTACTTAGGGCCTGTTTCACCACTTACTGTTTCTGTTAAGCTATCCACAACTTTTTTGACAGATTCTTCATACATCCGTAAAATAAAGTTGTATCTGTCAAATTAATAGACTATCTGTAAGCGGTAAAACAGGCCCTTAGATTATAAATCTTACTTCTTACTAATATTTTAAACGCGAATGTTTGAGGGTTTATGACTGAGTTTGTTTGTCACATTTTTGCGCTTAAACGGCTGGACCGATTTTAATAAAATCTGGCATGGAGCTAGCTGGTATTATATAATACAGAGGCAACTTTTCACACGAGTAGCAGCGCGGGGCGAAGCTAGTTAAAATCATAAATGTGAAAGTATTCCTGTCTGTTGTCTCGTCACGCCGCTAAACCGATTTTGCTGAAGTTTGGTTTGGAAATGGTTTGAGTCACCAAGAGGATCATGGGCTACTTTTACCCCGGTTGTATATGTACATTTTATGAGGGATCAACGAATTTTGTCGCAACGGAGTTGCAGGTATCGTCCAGTACAATTTTTTTAATGGATTAATGGAAATTAGCCAAAAAGTGAGCTTACAAGATAATTCTGTCTTAGCCATTAATGTGTAAGGAAAATTTGGGCTGAAAATGCTTTTCCGAATCATAATATGGTTGACGGTCAGCTGCGAGTTGGCCCTCAAATGTAGGGTTCCGCAGCAGCGAGTAACGTAACGTTCATTATAAGTAATTTTTAAAATTTACTTTCTAGAGTCTCCCCTCGTTACCTCAATTTTAGTATAGTAGTGTAATTTTTGGGGTTCGGCCTCGAATAGAATACTGCTATCATTTTGGTGCAGGAGCACCAAAATACCATCATATCAGCTTGGTGTCTTCCACTACTTTTTTAGTCACTTGCTGCAACGCTCAGTAAAACTCTCTGGAATGAACTATCGATGCAGTTTTTCATAGCCTGTATAACCTACAAATCTTCAAGATAGGGTATTTCAACTTAAAAAGCCGGAAACGTAACTGCAACTTAAAAAGCCCAAAACGTAACTGCAACTTAAAAAGCCCAAAACGTAACTGCAACTTAAAAAGCCCAAAACGTAACTGCAACTTTCTGATATTGCGATTATAAATGTGTGACGAGAGTGACTTTTTATTATAAACCGAGAGCTCGTAGCAATTTTTGAGTCATGTGTCATTGTATTAAACCCCAATACGGAACTGCAGACCTGGCTGATGAGAAGCAGGGCTCTTACCTAAAGTAAAAAAAATATATATTTGAGACAATATGCATTTTCATAATATGATGTAGTTTAATATTTAAAGATTAGAAAAAATGATAAGCCTGATGATTTATCGTTTTAGGGTGTAATAGGATATATGATGAGGTTTCAGCCTGCCTCAAATACCTACTCAATATTTGCTATCAGCTCTCAGATTTTACGTGACTCATTTGGTCCCTATTTTATGAAAAAATATCAAAATTTTCGTTTGATGGCAAACGCAGGATGGCCTGTATATATATATACAGGGCAAAAACAACTTCGGTTTTTGTTTTCCCATAATATTCTATGTTGTTTGACAAAATTGTATTCAGTACCCTATAATATCTATACCAAACCTGACCTTTGAAAACTTAAGCCTGACCGGATCTGCCAGCAAATTCTACGAAAATACCCCCAGATTATTAAATGGGAATTTCATAAAATAAATGAGAAATTCTGTAATCGAGAATAATTTGAAGCGACGACCTGATAATGAGAAAAGTTAGATGTTAAAGTTAGATGCAACAGCTCCCGTGTTCTAAGATTTTATAATGCTACCCGGAACTATAGAAGTATATTTTATACTGCTATTAACCCAGGTTAAGGATCTTAGCTAAGAGCCAGCGTTAACCAGACTTTCCTCATTTTATCAAAGCTAAAACTTTTACTGACCTACACAAAGTGTAACGAAATTTAGTAATAGTATGTCTCTTATTTACACAGGGTGTAACAAAAGTAAGTTAAGACCTTAATTTCAAGCATAATTTAAATTTATACCCATATCAGCTAACATTTAATTAAAAGTCGAATGTAACATTATAGATAATAAAAATGTATTGTTTAAAAATCATATTGCACTAGTAACGCCATGTATTGACGACCTCGTGGCGCAGTGGTTGAGCATCTTCGCAGCTCACGCCGTGGGTCGCGGGTTCGAATCCCGCCGACGGAACGAAAGTTTTTCAAAGTTTCTGGGTCGTGGATGTTTTTTAAATATGTGTATCATATAATAAAAATATATGTGTATAGTATTAAATATATTTCCGTTGTCTGGTACCCGTAACACAAGTCCTTCAGGTACTTACCACGGGGCCAGACTGACTTGGTGTGAAGCGTCCATAGATATTAATATATTTTTTATTATTATCTATAAATTAACTGAACGAACTCAGTAGACAGAGCCGTAAAAATATCATACCGGTATTAGTACCGGTAAGTTGTTGAGGGAATAGGAAAAGAGTATAGAAGAATAGGGAGAAAGGCTTTCGGGAAAATTCCCCATTAAATACGCTACCACATAATTTCAAGCCGGTTTTTGTCTAAGACAATAAGTGAGACCACTATCAATAAAAATATCAAACCGATGTCAATAAAAAAAAACAAGTACAGGGAATAAAAAAACCTCTGTAATAAATTATGAATCTTATATATACATACATATACAAACTTATACAAACAATAAAATATTTTTAAGGGCACGTCAGGAATAAGATCAGACGCAGCGGTTACAAGCTGATGGCTGACGGTCAGAGGTTTGTGCGGAATATTGGAATCATAAAAGTGATTGCACTACGGAGGGAAATGAGTTTTACACTTTTTTGCCCTGGCCGCAATGCGGGAACCACAGTGCGTATGGCCAAAGGGGATTAAAACTACCCCACCGTGTGTGATGTCAGCAAGGTGGATTACCATAACCTATATTTTTAATGAAACTTCAATTTTTGTTATATGAATTACTCAATTTTTTTATTTCAAAGTGGACGTTAATGTTTACTACTTGCCTTGGTTTTTTTATGATATTAAGGGGGCAAGCGAGGTTACTTGATGGAAAGCAACTGCCGTCGCCCATAGATACTCGCAACATCCGAAGAGCGCAAGTGCGTTGCCGGTCTTTATGCGGGAATAGGAATAGGGATTAGGAAAGTTGGGCCACCGGATAACAAGCGATCACGATCGTTTAGCATACTCGCCTTTGCTTGCCGATCATCTGTGATCGACGCTGAACAACTTGTTGACAAAGTACTACGTTCGACTGTGTAGATGATTTTAATCCTGATGATAAATCCGATTTACAATCGAGTATCATCACCGATTGTATAGAGTGTGTATTAGGTGTGTAGAAACTTGTTATAGTTGACTTATTTGCCTCGGAACAAGGACTTAAATCAAATGATGAAAATGTTCCGAGTACGAAATTGAACTAACAAAGCGTTATTTTTAATATATCATTAATAATAAGAGAAAACATTTCGCATGAGACATTTATTAATGATCACAATATCTCTCGAGAACTTTAAGCAAATAACCAGAAATCCTGAGGGTTTATTTATATTAACACAGCAGGCGCCAGTGTTGCTGGAATGGAATGTTAAAAACTCCAGTTTTTTGCATAATTGGAGTCATCTGGAGAAAAAAAATAAAAATGAAATATTTTATAGCTAGATCGATTAGCTAGATATTTAGATTGGTAAATAAAAGAAGTTGTAAAAATTAAAAGGAAAAAAATCTAAATATCTAAATCCAGCCTGTAGAGGAGCTATAAAAATCTCTCAATTCAATCACAGACTTCGATTTAGGTCTAATTAAATAAAAAAATAAAAAAAACCTTTATGCCAAAACGACCAGGCCATTAAATTTTATTAAAAATGATTATTATTACTTCCAAAAAACTAAAAAGTATTAAATAAAATTTATTCTTTAATAGTGCCTGTTTCCGAATTGGATGAGGCATCAGCCTATTTCGGAACACAATCTTCAAAATTTTGAAGTCGGTACCAGTCAAAAATTTAAATTTAGATAAATCATGACATGTTAGCTGGTACCGAGTAGTAATTTTATTTAATACTTTTTAGTTTCTTATTTTATTATTTTTGTTTTTTCCGTTGGAAGTCGGTTTTAATTTTTTGTTAAAAATAATAATAATTTCATCATTTTACCCAAAATTATAATGCCTATACCTACAGAGAACCACTAGGCATGATACATTCTTTATGTTATTAAAGGGGCAAGGGAGTAGAGGGTTAACCTGATGGAAAGCGTCGCCGTAACATCTGTAGAGTAGCATGTGCATTGCCGGTCGGTATTCCAATGAGTGTACAGAGAGGTACTCAGCCACATTGTAAAAGACCGGCAGAACAATGTCCGTCAGGTTTAATTGTACAAATAATTAAATTTTTCATTCGTAAAAGGGACTTTTGTACGAACAAGACTCCAATTTCATATGGCAAGCAACGAACTG
>JAOTAV010094294.1:0-10918 GCA_026546445.1 Cyclargus thomasi | reverse complement strand
TCTTACGCCATGAACTGAGGGTGCAATTTGGAGTGCATCAAGTTTCGTGTTTGACAAACCCAAACCATTTACAACATCAATATCTAAAATGCACCTTCAGTTTATTTGAGTAAGATTGAAAATGTATTGCATCATTATCTTTGCGTGATGCTCGTCCCGCCAAGTAGAACCCCATAATGTCGACATAATTCTTTGACCTTATCTATGTTTCTTTAAGGAACATGCAGTAATACTTTTGCCACACTTCAAGACGATACTCACAAATTAATTACTTCTTCAATCAATCTCTCCTCCTCTACCAGCCCCTTATACTGGAAGTACTGTGCTGTGGCCTGCAGGTGGTCCACCGCCAGCCCGACATGCTGGGACCAGTTGGCGATGACGTCCAGGCTGGCGCTCTCCTGGGCCAGCGAGTAGAACACGTACGTTATGGAGAGCTCCTCCATGGACTTCACCAGGTCGTAGCTTGAGAGCAGCTGCCTGAAATAAGCATAAAATATGGGAAGATGCATGTAAAACAAAATTTATTGAATGCTGATAATTATGATAGTGGGCTAAAAGATACAGAACAAGCTGTTGCACGCGACTCCGTCCGCGCGTCCGTCTCTTGAAATGTTACCTAATTTTTTTTACTACAAACCTCACGGAGCCAGAAACCTTTCCAACGAGTGCAATACTGTGAATATCGGTAAGTGCGTTTTGGAGTTATAGCGTCAGGAAGTAAAATCTTTTGCCCGCGGCTTCGCGCGCGAATACGAAAATCGCGTAAAAACCACGTACTAGCGGCGTTGTAGTACATGCTATATATCAGAGATGGCGCTGTATGTTAAAAATTACTTACTGTTTAAATAATTATATATTTTTAATTAATTTTCTGTTGAAGCTTTTCCTGAATTCCCTTTGCTATAATCCTTACGGAGCCCAAAAACTTTCCAACGAATACAAAAACGTGGAAATAAGTTCATGCGTTTTTGAGATAAATCGTCGGAAGGAAAACATGACTTATTTTTATATAATAGATTACAAAAAATCTCTAAATTTTACTAAGAAATAAGTGGGATCTTAGTGATTTAAGTTTTCTATCCATCTCTATCTCTCAAAACGTAAATTAGTATGAACTTTGTATGCAGCTTATAGACTTTGACGTCACCATCAAAATCGGATCTATCTTTCTGACTACTGTAAAGGCTAGTTAGTAACTTTGTTGTTTTCAATTTTATCTGAAAACTAATTAGACTACATCGTTAACTAGAAGTTTCCCGCTGCTCTATCCGCATAAATAAGGCAACTCGGAAACCGAAAAATTCCCGCAAATAAGTAGCTTGCCTCCCTTATAATCAGTTCGACGTTTGTTCCAACTGCCAAATGTAATAAAATGCCAAACATAAACATTTTAATATAGTTACTTTAATTCAATAGTGCGCGCGCCCCTATGTGGGGGTAAGCGTTGTTTATTCGGACGACGCCTGCCGCGTCATGGTATTTTCAAGCGCACACACGCATAGAGTGCGCGCGCAACTAAGTTAAACCAACTTTATTAGGATACCTCCATAAGGTAGACTTGGTGGCTTTAATATTCTTGATCATGTAGATGAGTACCACGGAGTTGATCTGCTGGTACACTGCGCTCGTCTCCCTCATATCCAGCCGCTCGTAGTGCCTGCAAACCAACGAACACACAGACAAAACAACTTGTGTATGCATAGCTCACTTTGTATGCAAACTTTATATAAAGCTCTATTGGAACAAGGATCTTGTTACATGTTTTTATTTTAGAGCCACGCTATGTTTGGCGGGTTGTCCGTCGCGCGGGCGAACGTTGAGCAACATGAAATAAGCACGCCAAATGACCACACGGCGCGGACACACGCTTGATTGTGAACGCACGTATATCAAACCCGAACGAGCTGAACTTAGAATTCGGTATATGAAATGTCGTTTTCTTATGATATTTGGGGGGCAAGCGAGCAACTACCGTCGCCCATGGACACTCGCGACATCCAAAGAGTCACAAGTGCGTTTCCGGCCTCTATGAGGGAGAATAAGGAATAGGGGGAATAGGGAAGTTGGGCCACCGGTAAACTCACTCACTGAACGAAACACAGCATAACGCCGTTTCACGCCAGTCCTCTGTGAGGCAATGGTATCACTCCGGTCGAGCCGGCCCATTCGTGCCAAAGAATGACTTCGATACGTTCGGTTCTCATATATCATTTAACAAGATGTAACTACTCAAAATGAGCAATATTAGATTTCGTGTAATAAAACGTACTCCAAGTTTTAATTGCCATTGGAAGTTGGAAGTTGTAATTCATAAATTGCCGACATTGAACCACGTTAAGCTGCCAACAACAGACAGCCATTTAAAGTTAAATCGAAAAATAAAGTTCTTCTTATCGTAATAACTGCTCGGAGCTTCCTTAGCGATAAGTTCTTTCGGGATATCATTTTTTTATTTACCTTAATTATATTTGGAGCTAGGTTTTTCTACGCTATTGTTAGAACTATTTTATATACATCTTTCGACCCCCATTTTATGGGGCTTCGATGAAATATTATAAAGATTCACAGTTGCCGTCTATAAAGTTGCACCGGCAAAACCGCACTAAGGGGTAATCCGCTCCTGGTCGCTCCGAGACTGCGATTTGAACTCATTAAATTAAGTTTTTTTTAATACACTTGATTTTGATTGAAGTTGTTTTGTGTCAGATAGTCTTTGTGCCATTATTTTATTGAATCTGTGCATGTTATTAATATATTTCGATCAAAACCCTTGGAGGTAGAATTTATTAAAATTTTAAAGATTTGAGTTTTATTTATTTAGAAAACTTGCAAACCTTTTCTAGACTTTAGGCAACAAATAAGCCTAAAATCATTTTGGCAATTATAGATAATAGACTGCAGCTAAAACTTATAGCGGGGTCGGTATGAGTGCTATTTTTGTTGTACCTCGAGCATCCGAGTTTTAGTCCGTTTTGTATATTAGGTAAAATGTTTAAAACAAAATAAAAGAATATTTATTTTAGTGGTGGGATAAGACGCTGCAACGATTTGAAGGTTAAAGAAAATATATATTTTTTTAATTGTTTACATTGAGCATTTATTGGACGATTTTAGACAGCAAGGCATTTATTGGAATGTGCCATAAAATATCTGGGAAGCTTGGTTATGAAAATGTGAGGTTTGCTATTACAGGCTTACCTTACATTTAAATCATCAGTGCTTTAAATGGAAGTATTCTTTGGCGTATAGCTTTTTAAGAACCGAACTAAGAAATATGATTTACATACCATTAAAATCGTGTAAAAAGTATACGCTAGCTTAAATCTGACGACGAGTAAATCGAAAATTCCCCTCCTGGGCTCCCCTTCTATTGAGTAAATATTTGTAAAATATATACATATAATGAAACAGTATAATCGGAGTGTCTGTTCGTTTAATATTTTTACAAAATAATCAATGTGGGGGTGCTAAGGAACAATAATATAACACATATCGACAAGAAAGTTTTCTGTTTATCTGTTTGTACGCGCTAATCTCAGGAAGTACTTGACGGATTTGAATAAATCTTTTTTTGTTTAATAACTATACATTAGATCTGGGCAACATATAGGATACTTTTTATCCCGGTAAAATGTACTGTTCCCGCGTGATATACAAATTTTTGCGCAACAAAGTCGGGCACCAACTAGTTTTGATTATTGTTTCAAACAGTTTAAAAAATACTTCGCATTGTTGATCGATTACCCACCGGAATTCCGTCATAATCGACGCTGGCAGAGAATTCAGGGTAATGATCTTAAGTTCCGATTGAAGTTTAACTTTATGATAGGTATGTTTAAATTATAACTTAACCACAAGCGCTATACCTCACCTTGGGTATGAGCGGCGAGGGAGGGTTACCATGGTTACCGAGCTACTCCGTCAGTTGGCCGTCATCGCTGACGGCGGCGGGAGTATTCTTAGCTATCCCCAGCCCCGTCCCACGTTCCTAGAGCGCGGTACAGAAGTTGTGGTCAATTTTTATTTTCATAAGCGAGTTGCCGACAGGTTATTAGGTTACGGGACTAGGGAATAGGTATAGAGATATCGAATGAGGTTTTGAGGGAAGTTCAGCTTCCGGTATACTCACTCACTGGACGAATCCAGCGCCAGTCCTCTGTGATGCCGTGGTATTTTCTTAATCGAGCCGGCATATTCGTGCCGTAGCATAGCTCTCCTAGGGCAATAAGCGTCCGTGTTAAATATCCACTTGAGTAGATATTTAACACGGTACATGCTTCCACTGACGAGATTTTAAATCTTACGGTAACATCCTATTAATAGTCCCGCGTTATTAGAATGCAACAAATCTTGAGTCTAACACACTCCGCAAAGTAAACAGCGGGAAAACTCGCAAGTATCAAGACTGGCTCAGCACACATTGATACTTGATAGTTTACGGCAAACACGCGCGACCTTCTATTAGAATTGCTAAATTGCTTTCAGATTTACATTGGGTTACTTGTTAGTTTTGAATTTTGATAGTTTAGGACGTCTCAGGCTCATGTTTTAGAAAACTATTCAACCGAACATACTAATGTTAGTTATAATGCGGAAATATGTTTCTTTGTTCCTTCCTTCACGCCCTATTATGGCGGCTGTACACTGTCGCCGAACACAACGAGGCCACCCGATTTCGAGAGTGTAAGCGTGTGCACTCGCCGCGTGAAATTTTTCGAAAAGCGAAATGAGCGTCTATAGCCTAATGGGCTAAGACCTTTGGTTCGCACTTGAGAGGGTGCAGGTTCGAACCCGGGTGGAGGAGTGTACCAATGAGACATTTTCCGATCTCAAGTATATAATACGGATGCTCAATGCTGAAGGAGAGCCAGAATGAGCCGGCTCGACCGGGGGCGTTGTGCTGTGTTTCTTTCAGTGAGAGAGTTTACCGGTGGCCCAACTTCCCTATTCCCCCTATCCCTATTCCCATTCCCTATTCTCGGATTTCACGAGTGTCCATTGGCGACGGCAGTTGCGTTCCATCAGTTCGCTTCCGCCTGCCTGCTTGCCCCGTGAACATCATAAAAAAAACGAAAATCTTAAGACCTCTCGGCGAGAGTGTACAGCTGCCATTAGGGTGGGAGCGAGTGTTCGGGCGAGTTACGCAGTAAACGTATATCTAAGTGCCAAGATCGAGTTTTTTCACATTCGACCGTGAAAGCGTTTCTCGTTTACTAAGATTTTATATGGGACAAGTTGACCCCGCAGCTATTTTGTGAATCTAAACCATTCTCAGATCCCCTTGAACACACACAAAAAATTTCATCAAAATTGGTCCGGTCGTTTAAGAGAAGTTCAGCGACATACACACTCACAGAAGAATTATATATATAAAGATTTGTATATGTGACCGTGAGCATCGATAGGTGGCGCTAAGAATGTGTAGCATCAACAAGTTCCATATAAAATCTTAGTAAACGCAAAACGCGTTTACAGTCAAATATGAAATCTCGCACCCGGCACTCAGAACCGAACGCGCCGAACGCGGCGAACAAAACGTATTTCAGAATAGGGAAGATGCGAGTAAAACAAAATTTATTTTAATGCAAATTATTATGATAGTGGTTTAAAAGATATACAGAATCACAAAAAATCTCTGAATTCTGTTGAGAAATAAGTAAGATATTAGCGATGTAAGTTTTCTACCCATCTCTTTCTCTCAAAACGTAATTTAGTATGAACTTTGTATGCAGCTTATGGATTTTCATGTCACAATAAATATCGGATCTCTATTTCTAACTTACGAAGATTTTATATGGAACTGACTACTTTAAAGGCTTGTAACTTTGTTGTTTGCAATTTTATCAAAAAACTGTTTGAAATACATCGTTTTTCAATAACGAAAAATTTATTTAAGTAAATAATAAAAAATCATGCATATTCCCTATTCGATGTATGAAATGTCATGGAACGATTCGTCGGAATCGTTCGCGGTCAAATTCAGAGGAAGTGACTTCGATTCCCTCGGCTCTGGTAGATTAGTACGTTAACCATAATGTCTGTCAACTATTAAATAGATGAATAGGAAACTAAATTTTAAGTGACTTAATTTTAAGTGTTTGTCCAAACGTATTTAAGTAGTTAAGCTCTTTAGTTGACTCAAGATGGACGATCAACAACGTACTGAAGTCGTCAATTCTGTCATTAAATTTGTTATTGATGAGGTTTGAGATTCAAAGGAGCAGAATTTAACTAAATTGTGCTGAAATGTACCTGTCTAAACATGTCAAGTGTCAAGCCCCGCTTATCAGCTTGACAAAAAAAAAGAAAAAATTTTAATTATCCGATTAAGTAGTTAACTAAATTTTAACTTGAAACTTACAACTTAATTTTATGTTTACATGCAATTATTAACTTAAAATTAAGTTAAAATTTAGTTAACTACTTATCTACTTAATACGTGTAAACCAGACATGAGTGTAAACTTCGTACTAATGCCAGGTATACGCTTTCTGCACTTGTAGCTGCAATAGACATTTGCCAGCGAAGGTTCCTTTGAGTGTGGCTCATCAAGTCATAGTAAAAAACCGGAAAAGTGCGAGTTGGGCTCGCGCACGAAGGGTTCCATATCAATAGAAAGCAAATTATTCGAAAAGCGTTTTTCAAAAGTTAACAGACTACGTCGTGCTACCGATATCGCGGTGTTGACGACAAGTAGTGACATCTATTAGCAAAAGACAATAATTGGCAAAAACACACATCTAATTCATGCCAGCAATGTCAATTTTTGTCTCTTATAGTTCTCGTGAACCTCCCTTAAATATTTAATTTATTTTGTTTTTAGTATTTGTTATAGCGGCAACAGAAATACATAATCTGTGAAAATTTCAAGTCTCTAGCTACAATCGTCCTGAAAACAGACAGACGAACAGACAGACATTAAAGTCTTAGTAATACGTTCAAGTTTTTTCTCTTTGGGTGCGGAACCCTAAAAATTAGCTTCCAAATAATAAAAATTTCTATCAGACAATTTTTGTCAAAAGACAAATAAAAACGCAGATAAATTAGCAATCTCTAGAAGACTCCAACAAACAAAAGATCATGTTGACTATACAGAATTTACAGCGAGGCAATCCAGCAATTTGAAACTTTTCGAATATGTGAAACTACGTTAGAAACCACGGACCACATTGAACTATTAGAGAAGTCGATTCGTATGCAGATTGCCGACCAACGTAATTTGGTCGTGTTATGTCGATCCCAGCCGACATTTAACTAATACCCCTTTTTTTTACAGTCAGCGCTTAAGACTAAGAGCGTGATCAAAAAATTTTGAGATGCTGCTTCTATATACATATAATAAAAGAGTAAAATTGTAGTGTCTGTACATTTAATATTTTTACAAAATAAACAATGTGGGGATGATAAGGAACAGTAATAGAACACATATCGACATAAAGAAGGTTGTTTATCTGTTTGTACGCACTAATCTCAGGAACTTCTGGATACAAAAGGATGGAAAAGATCAAAGAACTACTAATATTATTAACGCAAAAGTTTATGAGTGAATGAGTGAGTATGTTTGTTACTTATTAACGCTTAAACGGTTTGTGAGATTTGGATAAAATTTGGCTTAGAGTTAGCTGACATCCTTTATCAATGCTTTGGCGCAAGTATGTCTATTTTTGTTAAGTAACTGTAAGCCGCGTGTAACACTGCAGGGCACAGCTAATATTAAAATAAAATGAAATTCATTTAAGTCTTTAATAGAATCAGGCGTTACTTTGCGGAAATCCATAGCTTCAAGTTTAGTACATTAAGATTTTTAGCAATATTCCGCGAAAATTAACCTCAACCTGCAAGTAAAAATGCGGGATGAGAACCTCGACGCGCGTTTCGCTCAAACACAGGGGCATCCTCAGGATTTGGTCTCTCCGAACATCGTCCGTTAGACTTGAAGCTACGGATTTCCGCAAAGCAACGCCTGATTCTATTAAAATAAAAAAAAGAGATATTTATTAGCATTGAGTGTACTTATTATAAAGACTAGATGGTATAACTAGAGATTTACATTTTTTTAGCGTATCCATACATTACTACTACAGTCTACTGCTGAGCTATTCAATATAGAATTTACGAAGAAGTTTTTTCGCGACTACAGTATTAGCGCCACGACGATGCCAGCTGATAAAAAAGGCAAGACCTAGCTTATATCACCACAAAACCAAAATATAAAGTTACGTTGCTTAATAAGACCATGGCAACAACATACGCGTTGCAACCAACGCAGGTAGCTATAGGTCAATTATACGGTCGTAGCCTGCCCAGGATAAAGTAATTTGTGGCAATCAGTGGACAAACTGCTTATCACTATTAGCTTTGTCGGTCCAACGGTAGGAGAAAAACGACAGGAGACTCTATTATAGGCTATTAGGTGAAATTATAATGTACAATTATCCTAATTAAGTTATTATGCGACTGACAGCTGCAAAGAAAATGATAATATTTCCTGTTTTAGACCCAGCTTCCTAGAGACATGTGTTAGGAAAGTAATAGCGGCAATTAGGCTAGTTATTTTACCGTTTTATGTGTACGTTTTATCTAATTACGGTAAGTACATATGGTTTCTTTAGTAGCAATTTAATTAATTAGTGAAAAATCACAACGAAAATCTTTGTTAAAAAAGCAGATACTATGCGCCAGTGCTTAATACTAAAGCCGGAAAAATTTTGAGATGCTGTTTTCATTCTTATAGGTCTCTTTAGGAATGAAAAGAGCATCTCAAAATTTTTGATCATGCTCTTAAGTACTAAGCACTAACTATAAACACGGGCCTTAGAGCATTAAAAAAAAATTGAGATGACGTATAGACCATATATATGGCCCGTAATAATAGTCAGCGTTTTCAATAATAATAATTCAATAAAGAGACTTTTATGAATGAAAACAGCATAAATACGACTAGAGTCCGACCGAAACAGGTTTTTTGTTTCGGCCGAAACAAGAACCGAATCTTCGGCTCCGACTCCAGTTTCGGCCGAAACCGAAACTCATATTACCTAGTAGATTAAATAAATGTTTATATAATCCTCTTCAAAAAACTTTAAAATAGAATTGTATATTTTTTTTTGTTAAAAAAAAGTTTCGAACATCTAGCAAGAAACAAATACAAATGAAAACGCAACATACATAGTATCAATTTATTGCCAATAAAAAGCTTAATTATTCTGTTTCGTGTCCTTGGCACTTTGAAGAGCTTGAGTGAGGTACAGCTTAGCCAGACTCTGCGAGCAGAACTGGCTGATGTGCTGGCTGTACGTATTAATTTGGCCGGCCACAATCATGGGGTTTAGTCTAGGCGGAACTGGGTGAGGCTTGTACAGCTTGTTCACATCCTCTTCAGGTAGCGGGGGCTCGTCTTTGGCTGCTCGGGCAGCATTCTCCTGAGCCCTCTTCAGCAGCCAGCGGTGCTTCTCCTGCTGCTGCCTAACCACCAGTTGTTGATAGCGGTTGAACTTGATGGCCTCCTGGTTTAGTTCGTCGACGCGCTCCATCAGGCTGCGCAGTTGGCCTGAAAACAATTTATGATGATCAGTGATGTGTAATAGTCCCATTGTAAATTTCTTTTAAATTACAAATACAAAATGCTTAGAATAAGACGAAGGTCAGAACGCCGAGGAGCTCCAAGGACCAATATTTTTATAACATGATTGAGGTACTAACTCATTCATGTTCTTAAAATTATATAATAAACTAGTTTCAAACATCATACATTCTTTGCAAGAATTATGCAAGAAAGCAATAACTCTTATAAATATCTATATATGCAACCAGTGACAGGCAAATCTTATAATATCTTACTATTAGAGAACAAACCTCAAAATTATATGTTACATTTTATGAATGCCCTCTTATAACCAAATTTAAAATCAATTTACACACCTTCCAACACTGATGCAGTACCAAGATCCAAAAACTTGTAACCTTCCTCCTCGGGAATCATCTCCGAGAGCTCTGACATCATAATATTAGTCAGGGGCGAGTTACGAATTACAATGGGAACCTCGATGAACAAGCTCTCATATCCGATCTTCAAGTTGCGGAGAGCCTCAGGTGTGTAATCACCCTCTTTGTACATGGCAATAGCCTGAAATTATAAAAGTGTATGTTTTAATGTTTAAATATCTTATAATGTTTTTGTTACAATAATTTGACATTATAAATGAAAAGTTTCCCGTAATCATTTTTTCACTCTTTAACTGTAGAATAGATAAAATTGGGTATGAAGCATATAGGAAAAAAATTGTAATTAATAAATCAAATAACTATTATGTTAACACAATTGCTTAGCTATTTAATATCTTTGTTTGACACATTTTAATTATGAGTTTATTTTATTAATAGGATGATATTCTGAACAACCATTTAAATAACAATCATTTCAATAAACCATCTAAAGTTTTCTAAGAAGAATGTGCAAGTGTATATAATAACATGAACATATTGATCACCTGTGGAGTCAGACGGTAGGCTTTCAGGGTGAGGAATCCTCTAGCAGACTTCTTCGTGTCATAAATAACAACAACACTCTCCTCAATAGAGGTCTGATAATGATATTGTGACTCCAGGAGGGACTGGCTCAGGAAGTTGCCAACATCTGCACTTTGATACCTGAAAATATGTAAATAAAATAAGTAAGCAACATTAGCACTAACAAATTAATGGTAAAACAAATTAATATTATCAGTAACCACCTTTTTTTTAAAGTTTAGGTTCAAAAAAAGATAAAAATAAAAAATAAGAATATAATTTTATACCTATATGAGTTAAGTTTGCTATTAATAATTATCGACCTATTCCCAAATTATGTATATTAGCCAAAATCTTTGAAGGTGTTGTACATCGTCAGTTATATGCCACATTGCGTAGTTGGTTT
>JAOTAV010094293.1:0-10919 GCA_026546445.1 Cyclargus thomasi | reverse complement strand
TTTTTAGTTTCTTTTGTACTATTTTAGTTTTTTCCTTTGGAAGTCGGTTTTAATTTTTTGTTAAAAAATAATAATTTACATAATATGATCACCATAAAAATCACTTACCACTCGTCAACACACGAAAACAAACATAGGGGAGCTCAGCTGTCTTTACATTGATTGTTTAAGTTTACCGGCAGGGTTACCTCTTTTAATCGCGAAAAGGCTCTCGTCAACAGTTTCTTTCTGTAGAACTCGTCCGCTCTGCGATTGCGCTCGGAGCGCACGTCGTCGGTGTGCCGCATCCAGCGCAGGAATAAGTTGGTCTTGGTCTGTCGCAGGTAGTGGTCTCGTGCCGCCTCCTCGTCGCGTCGCCTCATCTCTAGGAGCATGCGGAGAGGCCGGACACCGTACGCGGCCATCAGGCTCCGCTCGTAGTGCAGCTCCGCCATCACTCTCAGCGCTCTCGTTCTCTCAGCGTGCTCCTTCTTTCTGATGTTTTCGATCTTTTCGCGTCTTCGTTTCTCTCGTAGTAGTTTTATCCTTCGAGTTTTTTCTTCCTTGTCCATCTCGACCCTCTCCAGCTCCTCCTGCGGGCGCACGATACGACATTAATCTCGCGACTCGCGAGCTTTATCTTGCCCCGGGCGCGGGCGGAGGAGGTGCGAGGTGAACGATACCTGGTGCTTGATCCTGGCGCGTTCCTCCTCCTGTTGACGGCGTCGTTCGCGGATCACGGCGTGTCTCTCTTCACGCTCCCGAGCTCGAGCCTCCATTCTCTTCAAAAACTGGGGCACCTTCACACAATTAAGGACCATCGCTGGTTCTGTGGATTTAACGATAATGGTTATCGGCATCTACGAATGTTGTTATTGTTTATTTTTTCTAAAGAGACGAACGCAGTGTAATTTTATAGACGGAATTAATTTTATTACCTTCGAATTCTTTTATCTTTAATTCTTTCGTCAAACTCTGCAGCTTCGGCTTCAGTTTTCTATCCATTTCGAAGTAGGTTTTGCGAATTTCTTCTTCCATGCGGACGAGCGATTCGCTCGAATCGTGCGCAATTTTCTTTAGTTTGAGTTCTTCTATTACTTTTTTCTGTTGCTCGAGTTTAGCTTTCTGCATTGCGATAATGTGCTTCTGAACTAAATACCTAAAAATATTAATAGATAACTAATTCACTATAATGTTACGGTAGTAAATTATTATTATTCATAATATTAATATTAAACTGGTAATGACATACTAGAAACATAGACCAATTACTATAAAAATTAGAATCTCACCTATGCTGGTACGTCCGAAAATCTCGGACCGGCTTAGTCTTAGCCTTTCGTGACGAGTCTTCTCTAATGTCGCCGCCAGACCTCATACATGATTGTTTCCTTCGCAGTTTGCCTAAAAAATTTTCGACGGTATCTCGTCTCGTTTGTTTTAAGACGTTCTCTCTTCTCTCGTCGACGAGGGTTTTCCATCGCCGGCCATATTTCGTGGCGAGATAGTCGTGTCTCGTCATGGTAGCGCGTGTCCGTGCAGCATCACCGGCGAGTTGCGGTCCGACACGCGGCTCGCGTGCTGCGGAATTGTGCGACTCGCCCAAACCGACCGCCTCCATCATCAACAAGGTTTCTAAATCGAGTGTTTCGAGTATCGATGGTGCCGTTTCTCCATGATTATTCAATTTTAATAGTGTGTCGCAATCGTTGTTTTGTAGATAGTGGGTCATCATGAAGTCGTAATTTTCACGATCACCTCCTGGCGTGAAAATTACGAATATGTGTGTGAAAGTTTTAGAAGATTGTCAGAGCCGGTAGTCAAGTTGTATTCTAATGTCAGGTTTACACGCATTAAGTAGGTAACAAAACTTAAACTTTAAACTCTAAGGGCCTGTTTCACCGCTTGCAAATGGTCTATTTGTTTGACAGATACAACTTTATTTGACAGACTTTGTATGGAGAATCTATCAAAACAGTTGTGGATAGCCTTACAGAAACTTTAACAGTAAGCGGTGAAACAGGCCCTAAGGATCTATAACTAATATGCAGTCTTTATACATTTTTTTATTATTTTCACTTACACTCGCTTACAGTCTATGGCGTTGGTAACAAGTTCACGCTTAGGTACTATACGTAGTAATTATATTCTCTTTGTACTGTAACTGCAAAAATCTGCAGGTATATTTTTTATGATGTAACAAAATTTTTAAGAAAGGTAACTGTTTGTATAATATAGGGTTGTCTATCACAATTTGGCCGCAATTACATTTAATTAAATATTCAATTATTGGTTTTTGTCTTGATATTGCATGTTTATGTTTTTTTAACGAATTCAACGTCATTGGAAAGAAAATGATGCGAAAATAGAAATAACAATGGTTGCCAGCTCTCAGTCGGCTGCATGTATGGAAATTAATGTGACATATTTTTACAAGCTTTAATTTAATATATAATTCAAGTAAAACACGTAAGTGTAAATTATGACCAAAAATATGCCTGTTTACACCCTGGCAACCCACACTTGCGGCCGACTGAGAGCTGGCAACCATTGTTATTTCTATTTTCGCATTTTGATAGGTAACCCTGGTGTACTTTATTCTACGAACAATTATCTTTCTTAAAAATTTAGTTTCATAAAAAAAAACAGATACGTACCTGCAGATTTTTGCATTGAGATCTTGAATAGGTGTACCATGAGTCCACGACAATCGACAACGGCTCAGCATTTGTTTATAAGTTGCCGGGCAACACGTGGCAACGTCAATTAGCAATCAAATGCGACTTGTGAGTCTTGAGACTTCCGAAGTTGCGAGCGATGCGGAGCGAGTGCGAGCTGCGAAGACTTCTGAATTAAAATTGGTAGAATACCTATCCCGCTAAAAACATTCTGTATAAAAGCAGGCCAAGTCTCGATTGACTTGATTGTTAAAAGTAATGAAATCTAGACAAAGGCATGCAAAGTCATAGGCTCCTGTGATTTGTTTATCATTATAGTAAATGTTATATGACTGGCCTTTGAGGCCAGTTGGGATTTGATGGGTGGGATGGGGGACAGGTGGGAATTCATGTCTTTTTGTAGAAACGTTATTTTTATTTGTCATAGGTTTTTCGTCTCTTTTAGGCTTATTAGGATGTACTTATTAGGATGTACTATTAGTAATAGGATGAACCCTTTGGGTTATTAGGACATCCTATTACTAATAGTTTCAAGAAACGCAATAGCTAGAGAGTTAAAGTTTTCACAGATTGTGTATTTCTGTTATAACCATAAATAATAAAAAGTGAATTAAATATTTAAGGAGGTCACATAATAACATCTTCAGGGTACTATATAAGCTTTTGCCAAATTAAAATTGGAAATTTTTTTTGATCACATAAAGGAAAAACTAGGATATAGTTTTTCCTTTATGTGACCATTAAACTCTAGCTCTGTACCGAATTTCAGATCTCTGAGTTCATAGGAAGTAGTAGTTAAATTTTGATGATCATGCACTCATGATCATCAAAATTTAACTACTACTTCCTATGAACTCAGAGATCTGAAACACACTCACTCACTAGTGAGTGTTGCAAATTCGATACTTTGCTATCACTTAACTTCAGAACAAAGTGACCTTGAAACTTCGGATTTTAAGTATGTGTTGTAAGATTACTAGATGGCGAAAATTTCAGCGTTTGGCTATTATGCAGAGGTTGTCAAAGAGGAGGCTGAAAATGCGGCAAAATGGTTTTTGTCAAGACGGTACGGCAGTGTTTGATTCGCGGTCTGCTTGGTGATGCTGCCATCAGGTTACTGAGAATAACTAGTGCGTAAATTAGGTACCTATAGATGTTGCCCACAACTTCTTTTTGCTAGAATGTTTATCGCACGGGAAACGTACCTACATTTTTCCCGGTTGGAAAGTGTCCTGTGTCCTTCCTCGAGACTCAAGTGTGCCAAATTTAACCAGCAAAACCGGTTCAGTAGTTTTGGGCAGAAGAGGTACTAAATAATGGTATTTTATACTCAATACTACATTCTAAAATATATTTGTAGCTCCGTTGCGTCTAAATTCCTTCGCGGGAACCGTACGTTTTTCAGGGTAGCCTGATAAAATGTGTCTTTTTTGGCAAAAAAGAACAGTAGCATCTGCTGAGTGGTATGGATGGTAGGATATACAACCTCACAATTTCGAAAAAATTTAAAACCCTTGTTTTTTTAACATTGGATGGCGGGTTTTTTAAAGTAGGGAGTGCCAGTACGGAAGGGTTCTCTTCTCCGAAACCTTTCCCCTCAAACCTAATTCCACATCAAAATCGTGGGGTGTTAAAATTCCACATCAAAACCCTACACACACATCTACTTATCTTGTAAAGTAAAGTGTGGTAAAGTCCTTAGTGTTTCGAAAAAATGTCTGTGACATACGGACGGACAAAAAGACATGACGAATCTCTATAAGTTCCTTTTTTGCTTTTTGGCTCTGGAACCCTAAAAAAAACTCTTCTGCCAGCTGTCAAACACAGATTAAAAGTAGCAAGCTACTGTCAAAGCTGTCTCTGGCTGTAGTCTGCTTATACTTCTCCCAGTGTTACCAACTTAGATTTCCCCCCAAATTTAGGGGGTTGCCAAGCGAGTAAGGATTTTTGGGGTTTTAAGTATTTAGGGGTTTTCTTACCAACACAATTAAGCCTTTTTAAATTATATTTCAATAGTGAAAAATGCTATCCCGTTTAATAAATCTATGGACGCTTCACACCACGTCAATCTGGCCCCGTGCTAAGTACCTAAGAGACTTGTGTTACAGGTTTTTAATATAACACACATATTTAATACACATCCATGACCCAGGAACTTAAAAAAACTTTTTGTTCCGTCGGCGGGATTTAAACCCGTAACCCCCGGTGTGATAGGTCACACCGGGGGTTACGGTTACAAAGTGCTCAACCACTGCGCCACAGAGGTCGTCAAAAAAATCATGCAATAATTGTAATCGGCATCATATGACATCAATACCACTAGTATTCATAATGTATTCTGATTTCTGTGGTATTTTTTTTATTATTTTCGAGTATTTTTATTAGATAAACATTTAAAGGGAAATTTTTGAAAAATTTAGGCAATTTAAGGGGGTTTTGACTTAGGTTTAGGGAGAAATATTTTTGAGAGTTGGTAGCACTGATTTTAGCGCTGTCAAATGAATGTCAAATGTCAATAATTATGGTTGGCGATGACGCTCGCAGAAATCAAAACAAAATTTTTAAAATGTTCATGCTCAAACTTCAATTCTATAGGCAGTAGTTTCTGTTGTGCAACTGACTGCAGTGCAGATGATCGAAGGCTAAGCTCAAGAGCGGTCGGTGATATTTTTTGTTTCTGTTCCAGTCAATGTAAATGTATCTTCCTCTTCACAATGCCGCTGAAAAGAAGTACTTGGTTAGAATACCAATCAAGAAGCTCGGACTGTTTATTGTATCGCTGCCTCTGTTTTCTTTTGTCGCGTGTGTCCTCCTGACCATTTACAAAGATTTCGAAAATGCAAATAGAACACACTGCAACGTTCCTAATGTTTTTCCATCCATATCGGCTTCCATAGGAAATTACGAGCCGCAGCATACTATTTGGACTGTAGCCATTTATATACATTCACCGCTAAGATTTTTTATCATATATTTAAGATGGGAATATTACAGGAGCATAATTGACAATAACTATGTAATTATAGTAAAGATGGCGGTGATGATGAATATCATAGAGAATTTGTCATTGATTGGGCTCACTCACTGGACATCCTCTCAGAACTACCGTAAGTACCATGCCTGTTGATTTGTCTCATTCAATTCACAACATATTTTAAATGTTTATAATTTGTTTCATCTTTTGCAGCATATCATGAAGTTTGCTTTAAGGTATTTGTTGGAACTTCTATACTATACATGTTTTTCATATGTATGTTACTCACAAAATACCGAAGAAGGTCAGCCAGCTCAACTCACCTAAACGCTAGGTCCATGAAACTAAAATGGAGAGCTTTTTTTATAAATGTTGGTTCCTTTGCTTTTGCAGCTTACTTCTTTTTGAGACATAATAGACTGTGTGAGCCTTATGGTGAGTTTTGTTTAGTTCAAGCCTGAGAATTTTCAATGTCTTATTTAAAAATTTTAATTATGTTTAAATAAATAATAATAAATCTGCTTTGACATATTTTAAATAAAACAGTCAAAGTAAAATAAACTGTTTTGAGAATTCTAATTTATTAGTAAGTAAAATGTTTTGTTTGTTTCAGTTTATTCATTGTTTGCCTTTTCCGAGTATCTGGTTGTTGTCACTAACATGCTCTTCCACTTGACAACTATTTACGACTTACGAAAGCAGTTTGTTTTCTTTACAAGAAATGGTATTGTATTTGAATGACTTAAGGTTGTAAGTGATATTTTCTTGGTTCAGGAAGAGTTGAAAGTTCATGAAATGAAAAAGTATAAAGGACTCTATACCAAATAACTTTGAGTGTCGCAGCACTGTAGCAGAAGAACAGTACAATTTGCTCTCTGCAATTAACATATTAAACAATCTAATCCAAAAATACTGCTTTAGAAAATAATTATTCAAATTCAGGCAAAATACATTATTGCATTTAAAATGGTTCTCTGGACTGCTGAACTAATCTCACTGCTTTAAGTTTTTAAATATTTCTTGAAATCTAGGGAAAGTTCACTTCAGAAGGGTTCATTTGTATAAAAATTGTATAACACATTGATAAGAGTAAATGAATTAATATTTAATCCAATAATATAATAAAATATGTACTAAGTAAATAATTTATATTTCTTAATAAAATTATATTTTAAAAATCTTGTACAATTTTTTAATATATTATTTCTTATAAAATTTTGTTTATTTAGCATTAAAAATCACAATCTTCTATCACTTATTGTAACAGACTATGTATAATATTTTTTAATAGTTCTCTCACTAGTAAAAATATTTATATGTACAACCACTACAACTATTCAAGGTTCACTGTTTTTGTTGTGTCACAAGATGTTGTCAATATGCCAGAAAAGGACTCCGAACCTTGAATAGTTAGATACACTGAGTAAATATTTTTATTATTTGGAAGGAAAATATTTAACAAAAAATTGGGCATAGGAATACAAAAAAATGTTATTTATACAATAAAACAATATAAGAAATAACTGTAATATTGATGAAAATAAAACCCAGCCAAGTGCTAGCTGGACTACTGCACGAAAAAGTACCAGTACAAAATTTGAGAATACACTTAGTCAAGCAGCAGTATATATAACCAAAGAAAGAATCCAAAAAACATGTTTATTGTATGAGGCTCCCTTAAATATGAAATTTGTTTTTATTGACAACAGAGATAAAAAAAAATCTTGAGATACAACCTGAAGATAGGTGAACAGACATCAAAATCTTAGGGTTTGTGGTATAATTTTAATGTGACCGAAAAAAATAAGCTATAATGCTTATACGGCCAGAACAAAAAACCAGATGGAGGCTAGGCTATAGTGTAGACGATCAGCATTTGCGAGGTGCAAATATAATGATATATCTTTTGTTGATATTTCAGCAAGAATGAAGTTTTACATTTTATTATGTCTAAATTATTTAATTTTGTTTTCTAAATTAATTTTTTTGAAGCTAAAAATAATATGTAAATATGTAGTAATACGCAATAGCTATAAATACGTCCTGTCGTACCTTCAAGCAATGCCTGCAAAATGTCATTGTGTATTTTCTTACAGATGGGTGGACATATATAGTGATAGTAGTTTTTCTAAAGTATTCCAGGTATATGCAACCAAAAAGTAAGGTTTTGGATAAATATATACCCTGGTTCCGAGTTTCCGTGCTGTACAGAACTCTTGAATTCTTATAGATAGCGATTCGGAGATTTTAGCCTTATCTAGACAGCTGAAAGCAAAGGCCACTTCATCAATTTCATCAATAATCATCGTATAAAAAACGAGTGTAAGGATTGGCCTAAGCCTCAACATTAACCGTAATCAATCTTTATAACTTTGAAGTTGGTACCAGCTTTCTCAATTTATTAGATTCTTGATATATGCTTAAGGTAGCTGGTACCAACTTCAAAATTATAAAGATTGATTACGGTTACTGTTCAGGCTAAGGCCAATCGTTAAAAGGCACTAACAGAGAAAAATAATTATTTATTACTTTTCAGTTCATCTATAATTTTTTTTTGTTTTTGGAAGTCGGTTTTTATTTTTTAACAATAACAGTTTTCTTAATGCTTCCATTTAAAAAACTATCATTATTAAAGTTACGAGATTCTAAAGTTAAACAATTCCTTATCGTGGTAAACATTTTACAATTTATAATATAACAAATCTTACTTAAAGCTGAAACTGTTGTTTCATTTTATCGGCGATCATCTGGGCGATGGCGAGAGAGGATGTTGCGCCAGGAGAAGGGGCGTTGCGACAGTGCAGTACGCGGCTGCCGATCGCGCCCGACCCGGGCCGAGAGTCGAATACGAAGTCTTCTATGAGAGAGCCTGTGATTTGTTTAAATATTATGTCAAAGTAGCCATATATTTGTATTATCTATGAAAGTAGCAATCATAATTTATTATCCGACAGACTTAAAAATCGAGTTAAAAAAAGCAATACTTATAACAAACGGTAAGTTCGTTATAAGTTTTGCTTTAATATAGGTATAACATAGTAAGCCTAAATACTCATAATACTGTAAGGGACCATCCATAAAGAACGCCACACAAATTTCATGATTTTGAACCCCTCCCCCCTTGCGCAAGGTAGTCACATTTCTGAGATTCTCCATTGTGATTCTCCAATTTGCAATTTTACAACTAAAATTTGAAACCACCCTAAAATTTCAAAGATGTAATGTCATAAAACTAAGAACTTCCCTCCTTTCCCTCATCACACCATAGTCCATGTCATAATTTGTCTACCCCATCCCCCCTTTAATTGTGACATACTTTATGAATGGTCCCTAAGTATCAAAATTAAAAAAAAAGGAATAAATTCATTATTTTTATAAAGATAATATTACTATTATATGTATATTACTAATAATATTACTTTTATTATGTTAGCATGGAAGCTATATAATTGATATTTAATTATTATTTCTCATATTAACTATTTGTTGTGTACAAATAAAATGATATACCATCTTTTGCCATGGCTTGAGCCCGAACTCCTGAAGGCCCTCTTTCCACATCATTTATTGTGATGTCTTGTATATATTGCTGTACTTGTAGAACTTGTAATGGCATTATGACAGACCTCCCCATTTCCTTTAATCCGAACCCTGCATACTTCAGGGCCATTTTTCTAAATCCATTAAAAGTTAGTATTTCCTTTAGCTCTTTTATATTCACATCACTCCACCTATAATGATAGTTAAATAACCTTATCTTCCTTATTATCTTCCATAGATAGAAACTCGTGTTAAATATAGCTCTACTATAACATACCTGTAACCCTCTTTACAGAATGCCAATATAGCATTGGGACCTACGATAACTCTGCCATCTATTCTCGGTGTCAAATGAACTCCGAGAAATGGAAACCTTGGGTCAGGAACAGGATAAATGTTTGCCTTTGTCAAATGACTCTTGTCAGATTTCAAGTATAAATATTCTCCTCTAAAAGGTATGATCTTAGGCTCTTCTGGGCATCCTGTCAACACGGCAACCGTGTCTGAGTGTAGACCACAGCATGTAAGAACGTATTTAGCATACACCTCATTTCCTCTATTATCTGCTATTATAACTGGGTAATCAGCATCGGGGCCATTTATGAATTTATTTACATGAAAATTGAGATAAGTGTCACCACCAGAATCTTTGAAATCACGAACATATGACCTGGTCACCACCCCCCAGTCCACAATACCAGTATGAGGAGACCACAGTGCCTGAACACCTTTACAGTGAGGTTCCACTTCCCTTAGCTCCCTATTATCGAGTATTCTTATATCTTTTACTCCATTTTTAATGCCTCGTTCATACAGATCAAGAAGTCGTGATATTTCATTTCTGTTGGTGGCAACAATTAATTTCCCACATTTGGAATATTTGATTCCTTTTGCGTCAAAATATTTGTAAGATAATTCAAGACCTTTTACACACAATTTTGCTTTCAAAGACCCAGGCTTGTAGTAAATACCGGCATGAATAACTCCACTATTATTGCCACTCTGATGTTTGGCGAAATCATTATCCTTCTCTATAAGGGCTATTTTTAAGTTTGGGTGCCTCATCATAAGTTCTCGCGCTGAAGCAGATCCTACTATCCCCCCTCCAATTACCACCAAATCGTAGCATTGCTTCCCCGAATTATACCTTAATTAAACAGATAGAATTATTTTTTATGAATTAGCATAGTGCTAAAAGCGAGAATATTTAATTACACATCTTACCGTGAAATGTTTGCTGTGATGTATTTGTATTCGGATTGAATAGGTTTACGCGGACAACCGCGAAGTTTACGGAGTGCGAACATGATTGCTCAAGGTTCTTAGATAATTAACAAAAATAACAGTCAGAAACTCAGGACGAATCTATTAATTTATAGCTGATTACAAGTCACGTTCCAACATCATTCCAAACTTAACACTTATTATAAATCATAATATACTTATTTTGTTCCTATAAGATAATAAGCAAACGAAAAAATATAAAAGTAAATTGAGAAGCAACTAGTAAATTTAAAACGATAAGATAAAATCACAAATAAAGGGTGTATATACGAAGAAATAAAATTCCATAGATTACTACGTACTGTAAAATTCAGGGACAAAGAAATGTTATATCTTTCCCGATGATAAAATTTGTAAATAAATGCCACAGAATAAATATATATTTAACTCATGCGGATTAACTTGGCACACGGCTCGACTGACATTTCTTTAAAGTACTGACCGCATAAAAAATGTTGTACTTT
>JAOTAV010094292.1:0-35575 GCA_026546445.1 Cyclargus thomasi | reverse complement strand
AAGTAGGTACGAAGAGGCCCGGGTTCTATTCTTACGGAATATAAATACGGAACCCTTCGTTTTTTTAAAATCTGTATGGGCAAATTTAAATCGCAGATCTTTATTTTCTAACCTACAAAAAGTTTTGTGTAGTAGATACTAATATACTAATATATGCCGTAATTAAATATAGATAGATAGATAGATAGATAGATAGATAGATAGATAGATAGATATAAATATATTATGTGTTATGATATTTTAATGATTTAAAATTATTATTCGGATATCTAACATTATAACTCTATTATTAACCAGCAATTTCATATTTAATTAAACTAATAACAAATACTAATTAAAATACTTTAAAGTTCGTTTGCATTTTAATACCAGCTTTCTTAGGGACCTTATGATCAAATTAACGAGGACATGCAAATTTAAATTCACACTAAAATTGAACACTTGCAATTTTTTAATAATATTTAGGGGGCAAGCGAGCAGACGGGCTACCTGATGGAAAGCAACTGCCGTCGCCCATGGACACTGGACACTCGTGACATCCGAAGAGTCGCAAGTGCGTTGCCGGCCCTTATGAGGGAAAAGGGTATGGGAATAGGTATAGGTCATGGAAAGTTGACCCACCGGTAAACTCACTCACAAAACGAAACACAGCACAACGCAGTTTCACGCCAGTTTTCTGTGAAGCCGTGGTATCACTCCGGTCGAGCCGGTCCATTCGTGCTAAAGTATGGCTCTCCCACGGCAATGAGTATTATGTACTTGAGATCGAAAAATGTCTCATTGGTATACCGACTATATGCTTCCACCGGGGTTAGAACCTACACCATCTCGAGTGCGAACCACTGGTCTTATCCACTGGGCTACGGACGCTCATAAAATTTTTGTGTAATTTTTTAAAATTTGAAAATCTTATTGCTATTTTTTTTGACCTAACTAATAAAATTATATTTAGAAAGTGTAACTATTTCTTTTTTACCTTCAAGTCTTTAGTTAGTAGTTAATATATATGTTATATAAAAGTTACGTTTATTTCTAGAATGGATATTTAAAGCCATTCATTTTGATACCCTGCTTTACCTTAATGGGCGCAAAAATATTTTTGGAACCTCACAATTTTGACTTCAAAATATATTATTTTTTTAAAATTTTTGAATGTACCCAGTGTCATTTTAGCTATCAAGATGAATCTAACGCTACCTCATACGTCATCAAAATCTTTAAAAATTAATGTACACAAAGGGTCTCAATTCTTAATTAGAGCTTTTCCCACAGATGTGGGAAAAGTATAGATATACTAACTAGAGGTCGCCCTGTGGTCGAAATTCGACCATAAATATTTAAATCTATCGCGTGAAGGAGCTATAAAAACACACAGACTTCAATTTGGCATACATATCTCGTTACCAGGCCATTAAATATATGTAAAAAAATTCACCTCAACCATAGACAAAAGAGTATTTCATGTATGATCGTAGTGTTTTATATATTAAAAATATAAAAAATTAAAGCATATTTTTAAAAAAATATTGGTATTCCACTCTCCTCCTCCATATCAACTACAACTGGGAGAAATTTCATGCTTTTATATCTACGCGTCTTTCTTAAAAAGGGGTACAAAGGGTTTTCCGCTCGCGTAATAATATTTAGATATAATTAAACGAAGAGTTTGTTTAAACGCTAATCTCAGGTACTACTGGTCGGAATTATTAAATATATTTTTGTGTTGGTTAGTCGATTTATCGAGGAAGGCTATAGGCTATATAACATCACGCTACGACCAATAGGAGCCGAGCGGTAATAAAAAAATGTTGTAAAAACGGGCTAGTTTATAAAGTTTTACGCGGACAAACAACTAGTTGTAAATACTCTTTCGAAACGTTCATGTACACAAAGGTCTTCGATTCTAAACAAGAGCTTTTCACTCATATTTCATATGCGTGATTTATACGCTGGTCAGTTTGTTCCCGTGGTATTGGCCGAATAAATTGATTCAATACGTCTTTCTGTCCGGACAGCATCCATACTAATACTATGTGTTTGTTTATCCTTCGCGAACTAACGAACAGAAAAACTGGCGTAGAACGGCGTTGTGCTGTGTTTCGTTCATTGAGCAAGTTTACCTATTCTCATTCCCTCATAAGGACCAACACGCTTGCAAATTATCGGATATCACAAGAGTCTATGGGCGACGGCAGTTGCTTTCCGTCAGGTAACCCGCCTGCTCGTTTGCCCCGTAAATATCATTAAAAAAATTAATTAATTTTATCAGACTTGGTTGAAAGGAGCGTAACATAAGCTGCTTTTGGTCTAGAAAAAACATCATGTTTCCAAAGGTTCATATTTTTCGAAATTTCCGGATTCCATGCGAACAAAGCCGCGGTCAAAAGCAAGGAAATAATTATTTGCAAGTCAACTTTGTTATCAATGTAAGGTACGTCTTGATTTGGTCTAAAGCCGGCCCCAACTCAATGTTGGGTGCCAACTACCTAACGAACGAAAAAATGCTAAAAATCACTTCTAAATTCAAGAAAAATGCACTGGTTTTCATTGCCGAAGTGTACAGCGAAATTGGATGAAAAAATGAGCTTTCCATTGACACGAAGCAATGAAAATTTCACGAGAGATTGTGATCGTATAATTTCATTTTTAGAGTTCCGCACTCGAGGGGTAAGAGTGGAACTTTATAGATAAGACATCCATAGATATCTATCAGAATGTCCGTAGCCTAATGGGTAAGACCTTTAGTTCGCACTCGAGAGGGTCCAGGTTCAAACCTCGGTGGAGGCGTGTACTGATGAGGCATTTTCCGATCTCAAGCACATAATACGGATGCTCATTGCCGCGGGAGAGCCATGCTTCGGTACGAATGGGCCGACTCGACAGGAGTAATACCCCAGCCTTACAGAGGCCTCACCTATCACTGTCCCCATTCCCTATTCCCTCATAAAGCAACGCACTTGCGACACTTCGGATGTCATGAGTTTCCATAGGCGACGGCAGTTGCTGTTGTTGCTGTTGTGTTCCATAAGGTAAGCCGTCTGCTCGCTTGCCCCCTGAATACAAAAAAAACCATGTCTGTTCATCTGTATGGTTCCAGGTTGTGTGATGTAACTCAGGAGAGTTTATAGAATATAGAATTAGATTTTTAGTATAATATTAATTCCACTCACTGTATTGTATAAATTCTATTAACGCTATAAAACAAAAAGTAAGTAAGTTTTGCTCTTTAATCGTTCAAATATAATTAACACTAACTGTGTAAGACTGACATTAGCACTAAGTGTTTTTTTTCTTTGTTATTTTAAGGTACTTTTTTCACAAAGGGAATATATCAGTCCCATCGTAGCCGTTACATAATACGTTAAAAGCCTCTAAAAAAAGATTGAAAAAAGGAATAATAATGAAAATAATATGAAATACAAAAACACGACTTTGCTTATTTTCGGTGTATAATGGTACGGAACCGTTCGTGCGTAAGTCCAACTCGAACTTAGCCAATTTCCTAAAGTTAATACAAAGGATGAAACGGCACTTGTGCAAATGCAATATTGCCAGTACGTTCGTCTGTCGGCCTGTCTCTATATCTTTTAAAAGTTGCATCTAAATAAGTCTATCACGTTTTCATACTGCCGCATCAACAATAAACTTTTGAATCAAATTAGTATAGGATAGCAAATATTTAAAGCGAATCATTCGAATCTCTCAATCTTTAGATATTTGGACTCTATTTGGACGCATTCAATCTTTAGATCTTAAAGAATAAGACTGCATTCATAACTCAAAATCGGATTTTTTGTTGGAAAACACACAAATCCAGCAAATTCACTGCTTATGCTGAGCAAGGCTCCATTTTTGATGTCACGCAATCCACTATGATAGGTAAATTTGTATTGTTTGTATTTTATAATGTCATTGAATTTTTCTCTACAATTACCGGTTAGAACTGTATTGTGTGATTTTCAAAATAAATACATTCTTATTTTAAATGCTTAACAGCGTCCATTTATCGGTATTAGGGTACGATATCGTCCGGCAAATGAAATTGGTCAGATACGGTAACAATCTGTCTCTGGACGTCTTTGTAATTCCGTTGATATGACCGATTACACCGAAGTCGGGTACAACCGGACATCTCACGCCTCAGTGAGCAACTATTGTTTGAATATTATCCCTCTCAATTATACAGTTTATCTAGAGATATGACCGCAAAAGTGCTTGTTATTGTTATTCAAGATTGCTTTTGTACCCGGTTTCGCAAGCGAAGTTTTCGAAAGCGCGTGAAAGTGCGTAATTTTTTTAAGTTTCAAGTTTGAACATTTTTCAAGGCCAAAAGCATGTAATTCTTCCCCTTGCCCATCCGACGCATGGGTCATTTTTCTTGTCACAATCAGGCGATCAGCCTGCATTGTTCTAACTAAACTTGTTTTTTTTAGTTCCTAACGAAGGAATCGAACCCACGACCTCCGGGTGAAGAGCCGAGCTCTGTACCACTGGACCACAAAGGCGCTATCTACATCTATAAAACTCTAAGGCTGACCGACTGACTGACGACACATTGATCTATCGACGCAAAGCCTAAACCACTGACAGATGGCACTGACAGACAGATGGCAGTCTTCCACAGTACGATTTTTGCATAACTTTCTGCCTCGCATCGCTATGACCTACAAACTTCAAGAAAAGAGCGTAAATTTCCCTCTTACAAGGCCAGCAACGCATCTGCAACCCTGACTTTGCGAGTGTCTATGGGCGGCGATAGTTGCTTTCCATCAGGTGACCCGTTTGCTCGTTTGTCCCCTTATTTTTATTTGAAAAAAAAATATCGGGCTGAAATTTTGCATGCAGGTAGATGTTATGACTCAAGAATTCGCAGAAAAAGAGTTTCTCTCCCAAGAGTGGATGAAATTTTGCCTGAAAAATACTTCTTAACGCGAGGCAGCGGGAAAAAAGCTATTTTTAATATAACGTCTCAGGATTTCATATGATGGCGAAAATAATAATATCATGGAGTAAATCTGTTGTTTCATAACGTCGCAGTGACAATATATCACAGAGGGTAGAATGACATCAAAGTAAAAGTTAAATCATCTGTGCTCAACGCGGCGTAGAGTAGGAGACGTCAGAGATAGCGGATTTTAAACACCGAACTGGATACTTTTAGGACAGGACCAAGGGAATCAATCAAATCAAATCGAAATCTTTTGATTCAAAATAAGTACTTAAAGTACACTTTGTGAACGTCGAGACGGTGCCTACCACCGGTTCGGGAACTAACCCGGTGAGAAGAACCGGCGTAAGAAAACTTTCAAACGCAATAAAATACAGAGATGGACGGCTTTTAAACAATTTTTTTTGGAACAAATCTCTATCTCCTATGTTATTCTATTACATGTGTCAAGATGTAGCAGATATGCACACTTATGCGTTTATTTTGTAACGAGTGTGTTAGCGGTTAAACCTTGCCAGAAAAAAAAATAGTTGGCAATTCTCAGACCTATTATGCATTCGCCCAATTTTGGCCGTTAGGATCTTCTTATTTCTAAAAGATATATCTTCGAGCGGCGCTATGAAGAGAGATAGTCGTACTATATACAGTAGATAAGACATGCAAATTTGTCATTTCTATACATCTATACAAACCGCAATTGGCAACAAATCTTCTGTTGTCACTTTGTTGTTAACGATCACGGTTTTTTAATATAGGGCTTATAACTACTACCGCTTAACTTAGGCGAAATCACAATAATAAGTACTAGAGATCGCCTCATGGCCGAAATGAAACCATAAATTAATTTAACCATCGTGAATATCGTGAAGATATGTATAAAAATTATAAAATATTCTCAATTCAAAAAGACTTCAATTTGGCATAAAGGTCTCACTACCAGGATATTAAATTAAAAAAAACAGAGACTTCAACTATAAATAAAAGAGTATTTCGTGTCTTGTGAAAATATTGTAATGTTCGTAGCGTTTTATTTATTAGAAATATGCAATATTAAAGTATATTTTATAATAATATAGGTATTCCACGCTCCTCCTCCATATCAACTATAACTGGGTGAAATTTCATGCGTTTACATCTACGCGTCTTTCATAAATAGGGGTACAATATATATCTTCTTTCTTAAATCCTTCTATACTCGTACCACAAATGTCTGTGTGTACACCATCTGTGTTCAGCACTGGCAGTTTATTGATATACGCTTGGTCCGAAGTTCTGGCAACTTGGTACAAGTGGAGTTTTATCAGAGTTGTATGCAGCTGACAGTACTTATACTTACTTTACAACTATATTTTATTTGCTTTTCTTCTATTAAACTGCTTTTCAATAACGTTCGCTGACACTCTCATTTTATATTTTTTATAATACCTGTTTCGTCTAGATCACTTGACCGGTTTTAGTGAAATTTGGTATGGGGATATTCTGACATCCGGGAAAGGACAAAGTAAAAATATGTTATTATATTGTATAAAGTATTAACTAAAACCCTTATTTATAAAAAAATTAAACAATCTTTAACAAATAAAGAGTAGCTGTCCCTTTCTGTCGTGTGAACTTTTCAATTTTCAGAAAAGGACAGCAGTCCTTTATTAGTTAAAATTTCAATTAAATTAAAGCGTCCGAAGCCTAATGGGTTCGCACTCGAGAGGGTGCAGGTTCGAGCCCCGGTGGAGGCGTGTACCAATGAGACTTTTTCCGATCTCAAGTACATAACACTGATGCTCATTGCCGTGGGAGACCCAGCTTCGGCACGAATGGACCGGCTCGACCGGACTGATACTACGGCCTCACAGAAAAGTGGCGTGAAACGGCGTTGTGCTGTGTTTCGTTCAGTGAGTGAGTTCACCGGTGGCCCAACTTCCCTAATCCCCTATCCCTATTCCCATTCCCTGTTCCCTCATGAAGGCCGGCAATGCACTTGCGATTCTTCGGATGTTGCGAGTGTCCATGGGCGACGACAGTTGCTTTCTATCGGGTAGTCGTCTGCTCGCTTGCCCCCTAAATAACATAAAAAACAAATAAAAAAATAAACACTGTTTAAATATTTTTATGAACAAGGGGATATGCGTGCTGTTTTCCATAAATGAAGACATAAGTGGAAGAACTGGAAAACTTTTTATCACAAAAGCTGCTGGATTTTTGCGTAAATAGACGCTTGAGGACCGGAAAAGAAAATTGAAATTAAAAAAAATGTTAATGTCTAGCTAGATAGACTAGCTAGATATTGAAATCGCTGAATTACAAGATTTATCAACATTTTATAAGAAAAAATGAGTATTTACACGAAGGTTGAAAAAATGTTAATTATTCGCTTCTTCCACGTATATCTTCAAATGTTAAGTGCAAATAAAGATTTATTGCTTTTGAATGAAAAATGTGCAGATTCCGTGTTATAAACGAATTTCGGCGAAACAGAGTCGCGGGCGTTGTTCCCTTATAAGTATTTTCGATCTCTACAGATCTTTTCAGCCAAGATACTCAGTTTGTTCAGTTTTAGAAAATAAAATAAATAAATAAATATACTTTTTTACGAAGACATTACACTACAAAGACAAAAAAGATAACAAATCGCCATTAAAAAACAAAAGACAATAAAACAACAGAAGAGCTTGGCCTCGAATGGTGTGTAGTGTAATTAATGCATGATCGCCAAAAAGGATACCACTCAGGCGTACGCTATGGCGTGGACCACCCTACAGCGCCTGGTATTATGTGGCTCCAAGTGTTGTCGTTTGATGATGGACAGACGCACTCAGCAATGTGTGTATGTGTGTGTAGTGACGTAAAACATAAACAAAATATAACGAACATAGATAAATTGTCAGCGAAAGTTGCCTGCGAACAATGTTTATGTTCTTCCTCTCACATTTCAATCACAGCAGTTCAACGACAAAACGACGCTTTAAGAGACAAACGTGGAAAAGCACTAGCTAATAGCAGATATCGCTAACAATTCAAATGAAGCACACTACGTAACAAATTATTCATGCCAACAAATCACTGCTCCGGAAGGCGGTTGCGTGTTACCAGGCAATGGATTAACTGAACCCCATCTAACACCAAACCCTATCTCCCCAGGATAGAGCACAAATTCCAACGACACTCCCCCTAAGCAACCTCCTGAAAGGTTGTCTTAATCAAAATGTTTACGTTGGTTCTTATCAAATGCTAAATGAATTATTGCTTTGAAAAGATTTAATTCTAAGGGTTCGAGTATTTGAGGATATCCAATTTAAAATACATGAGTAATTTGGGGGCCCTTTGTGTGCGTCCCCGGACGAGTCCAGGACTAATTTTGACGTTTTCGGGGAATTTAATCGTGAGGAATGTATATTGAAAATTATTTACAACTAGTTAAACTGTGCCCCGCGGTGACACCCGCGTAAAAAGTAGTCTATAGAATATCAGCTAACTCCATGGCAAATTTTATCGAAATCGATCCAGCCATTAAGCGTGAAGAAGTAACACACATACGCACTCACAAACTCACAAACTTTCGCATTTATAATATTAGTAGGAAGTAGAGAAGAAGGAAAGGATAAGTACGATTCTGTGCTTGTGAAATGAATGCTTAAGATTGTTCTGTCTTGCATCCTCTCCATTTCTATCCAAACAAATATTTAAAGATAATGCATATTATATTAATGCATATTAACGTATGCGCTAACTGGGGGGCAATTCTCAGAATGTGAGAAAAAGTTCATACTCGAATAAAATATCGAGTATGAACTTTTTAAGAGCGAAACACAGTTTGTTGTATTCTCAGCGCTTTACACTAGAAATATTTCGTGAGAAAGGATGACATATTTCGAGTGTGAAATTCATGTTCAACATTAATAAAACTCACTTGTTACTTGCACTGTTTCAAATATGGTTACTGTTATTTCTAACAATTTTATTGTTTATTAGTAATATTGTTATAAATTATGGAAACAGTTCAAGTATCAAGTGAGTTTTATAAATGCTATCGAGTACTATCTACAAACTAGAATCTAGTTGGTTGTAAATAGTTTTGCCGCAGAAACCGCACACTTAACGGTTCCGAATCACGACACATGTCTGCTAATATTATTCACCTGGTGGCATTGACGTATCACCAGCTGGGGACATCTTTCGAGATACCGAGGACGGTACCCATCAGGCCCCAGTAGACTTAATATGACGGTGTGAGAAGGAATAGATAGATTAACAGTTTTTTTTTTCAAGAAAATCTTTATGTACTGATGTTGAAAGGAATTCTTTCTACGGTGACGAGGTCTGGGTGTGCCGTAATGGCCATACCAAAAAGTGAACAACACCACTAAAATAGTTTTCGCTTCCAAAATGTTTAAGTTTTCATGACAGTAACGCATTATATAATACGGTAAAAGTGAAAGAAAATTTCGATAGTCCTTACTTTTACTGTTGACTCTATATATTAATTCACCCATCAACTTTTTTTTGTACCGCAATTTCTGCCTTTCCGACCTTAAACCCTAATAATTACAAATTACTAATACCTAATTTAAATCTAATCATATAAACATTATCTTAAATACACAGACTAACATTATATCTGAAAAATTCGGAAAAAAAAAGTTCTAATGCGTTTACGAGCAGTTGCCCGGAGAAAAAAAAAATGTCCCAGAATTTGTATAGAAATATGGTTTTGTCTCCTGGGTCATGAATATTATGCATAGAAAGGTTTTAATTTAGTACTTATTCAGTAAATTATCAGTTAAGATATTTCTTCGGCTACCGAATTCAGTTTATCAATGAAAAATATCCTAGTCGATTTTTTCTTATAAGATTTTTCTGAAACAAAAATAAAGTTGATTCACCAATACAACTGAGATGACGTTCGCAGCTCCGTTGGGCCAAAATTCGTTAATCGCGCGGCGGAACCGTTTAAATTTTTTCGAGATAAAAAGTAACTCGATACCAAATTTTATCGATGTTTGTCCAATGTTTTAGGCGTGGAAGAGTAACATAGTGACAGACAGTGACATTCGAGTTTGTAATTTTAGTATACGTATATTATTAGTACACTTTGTAATAATATGTGCACACACGGTTCATCATCATCATCATCAGCCTATTGCCGTCCACTGCTGAACGTAGGCCTCCCCCAGTGAGCGCCAAACATCCCGATCTTGGGCAGCCCTCATCCGTCTGCTGCCGGCCACTTTCTTTAAGTCGTCGGTCCAACGTGTTGCGGGACGTCCTACACTACGTTTGCCTAAGCGTGGTCTCCACTCTAGTACTTGTCTGCTCCGTCTACCGTCTTCCCGCCTGCAGACATGACCAGCCCACTTCCGCTTCAGCGTACTAGTTCTATGAGCTATAACGGTGACTTTAGTTCTCTGGCGGATCACCGTGTTGGGAATTCTATCGACCATGGATGCACCCAACACACGGTTACATTTTATCAATTTGTTTTGTAACAGTATAAGGAACATTCAACGGAATGGTACATCAATGTTCCCAGTATAAAATATAGCTGTAAAAGTTTGGATTTTCGCTCGCAAAACTTTTATCATAAACACTCTACTCAGAAGATTTCTTCTTTAATCTCCAAAAGTCTAGCTGCATTAGAAATATATCCTTATCTTAGAGATTTATCCCATTTACATAATAACATTTTTTACTTTTTTACTTAAAAAAAGCTTTACACTGTTACAAACACACAGTAATTAATGATTTCTTACACATACATTATTTTATTAGTATGCTATTGGCATTTAAAGATTTACTTTATTTATACAATATTATAGCTCAACTAGCTCTTTTTTTGAAGCTTCGCTCGCAAAGAATTCGAAAACCGTGAAAAAAGGTAAATATTCCTCTGGGAACCAAGGGCTAGGCTAGTTTTGGTCTTTTCCAAGACCAAAACTAGCCTAAGTTGCTTTACATGCTATCAACTAAAAATATACCAAAAATCAAGTCGATTGGTTGCTACCTTATGTCACGGACATAACAAACAAACACACTTTGCATTTATAATATCAGTACCACCACTTAATCATACTCAGGTTCTTTTAATTAAAAACAGCTTTAAGCATGGACTTACGCCGTTTGTCCACCAACACCGTCAACCGAGAACAATATTATTACGGTCCGATAAAATACAACTCTATGATTTAGGCTATAAGTATCATTTTCTAGTGACATTGCTTTATCGTCAATGTCGTCGCCGTCATTAAAGGTGTAGAGGAAAATGAAACCTATAGTCTATGTCATAAAGTTGCTTTTTATCCGGGCGAAATAATCTCGTTTTCGGTTAACGGTGTTGGTCGACAGCCTTAACACGAGTAGTGTAATACAATATAATATCTATAAACGCTTCACACCACGTCAATCTGGCCCTGTGTTAAGTATCCGAAGGACTTATGTTACAGGTACCAGACAACAGAAATATATTTTATACTTTTATACTATACGCATATTTAAGATATTTAGTTTACATCCATGACCCAGGAGCACTGGAAAACTTTTTGTTCCGTCCTCGGTATTCGAACCCGCGACCCCCGGCGTAAGCTACCAAATCGCTCAACCACTGCGCCGCAGAGGTCGCCAATGTATGTAAGTTATACGGAGTAACTATTTCAATATTCAAAACCTTTGTCCAATTAAAGGGTTAAACAATTTAGGTTTGAATCAGAGGGTCCGACATAGAGAATTATAGTACAGAGGGTAAGCTCGTGTCTCAGTTTTGTGTCGCGGCAGAGTAACAAGTTTTTGGTTTATGAATTTTGGGCACCCAGAAAAACCCGGGTTTGTTTGAACGTGCTTATTTCAAGAACTGAAAAATTCTTTTTGTATTCGTTAGTCAATTTATCGAGGAGAAGAACGGGAAAATTTATAAAGGTTCACGCGGGGGTAGTCGCGGGAAACACCTAGTGTGTTTACAATATGGAATACTTTATAGATTAGTCAAGTATTTTTACTTTGTTTTGTTAATCTTGTTGTTATTAATATTTATTTGTAAATGTGTCGGTGCGTATAAGAAAGGATTTTGCATGTATTCTTCGCACACATTTGAATTAAATTATTAAAAAAAAACAAGTATAGAGCATGTACTTAGTAATAGGTTATTTATTTTTTTAAAAATTCTTTTTTTTTTGCTTAAAAAAACAAAATTTAGGTTGGGAATAAAGCAAATGGGCGGGCTAACTGCTTACAGCGGTTTCTTCCAGACAACCCATAACAATCATAACAAAAAATTAAATAAAGTTTATCCTTATTAAACAAACTGTCCTTGAAATTATAAATATAATAAGCAAAATTACGTAACATAATAGTAATTAAATAAACTACTTTTACATAGGTTACCCTAGCTTAATCTTAATATACCTTAATATATCATTGAAGACATAAATGGAATAAGCGGATAACTTACATTTTTACAACTTTCAAGTAAATATTAATTATGCAATAATTAGTAAATAATAATATATATAATAAAATTGCAACACATCTTGTAAATTATCCAGCTAGTGTGTTATGCCACGCTATACATCAAATTCACATTTTTTTTTTATTTCAAGCGTCTATTTACGCAACCCGGCAGATTTTAAATGCTAGCATTAGTATTTTAATGTTATTATTATTATCTGCTTAGTAGTAGTAGTATCTGCTTCATCCACTTATCTGTCTGCAATTAATAAAAATGCATAAATATATAAAAAATCTTCTGCGTTCCTTTATTCTTTAACAGAAAGTACCTTGACGGGGCAGCGTAGGGTCGACCGCAGTCGTGTAGTTGGTTCCGCATAATCTTTTAATCTTGTGTTGTTACGTTCAGCTGTTTGTGGTTTTAGCCTTTTGTAGTGGTCACTATCATTATCAGTTATTTGCTCCTTTTAACCGACCTCCGAAAACGAGGGGATTTTATGTTCGGCTATATAAATATGTACGTTCAAACAAACCTAACGCCCAAACAAACACTTCAGCTTTATATTTTTAGTACCTATAGATATTTTTTAAATATAATATTTTATTCTAATTCTATGAGTGGAAATGTAAATATTTCACTTTTAAGCTCATTAAAAGAGTGATCACACTGTGATAGGGCGTTCCGGAGTGCATCGCATTTTTCATACAAGTTTAACGACCGTGCGTGTGTGCGTTCTTTTATGCGCCTCGCATCAGTGCACAATGTGCGCGAAGCTTGATGAAAAAAGGTAAGCCTGTGACGTTAATATAACTATATTGTCATTGATCATGTTGTCGACTGTACAACTAAATTAAATACATTATGAAGGGGCAATACGACCACGGCTATTCTTCAAACAATGTGTACATATCACCATATTTTCTTGTTTCTTACTTTTTTGGAACTTGCTTTAGTAGTCGCGTTTTAGTTATTTAAACGTTATTTTTAATCAATTATTTTTGGGCTATCGTAGTCTCAGATCTCTTAATTTCATATTGTATTGAAGAGATTTTATGAATTCTTGCAATGAGCTGATGACTGCAAGTAAACCCGTGGGAATATATTATTGTTAACATATTTTAGCTTACATAGAACTCTCATTTGATACCCCACACGAAACAGTCAGGAAATATAATTTTTTTGTTCTTTACTTTAAGTCACCTAGATGGCGCTATAGTCGATTTCACGTGACGTCATGTAGCCTATAATCAGTGGGCAATCGAGAGGCTTTCAGCGACACCTCATTTGTACAAATATAATAAGTGGTTTTAAAGTTACGAGAGAACAGATGAACATCCATACCCACATACATATATACCTGTAGGTCAAAATCATAACCCTCCTTTTCGCTATAGTCGGGTAATAAGCCACTAAAAGCCTAAGGGTATGTCCATTTGCCCAACCTCCTCGTTGGTGATACATGATGACATTTATGACTCCCCCCTTCCCTCCTGCAACACATGTGTTTTTTTATTTATACATTTTTTCGTATTTTCAATTATTTCAGCGCGATTCGTGTGCCGTTTGTGAATTGTGGACCGATAGTTTTTTCTGTTGACCGCATTTTCGGTATAATATCCCGAAAAAATAAATACACGTGATATTTCGCTACAACCCACCCTCCCTCCTGTGACGTTCCGTGATTTTTATAGACCTACCCCCCTTTTTTAAACCTCACGTGATTAATGGACGGTCCCTGACGGAAGCAAGAGGAACCTCTCGCAATTTGCAGATGCTCCATACTACTTGTAGAAGCACTTCGCACAAAATGTAAAGTGTTTTTCGTTTACAAGACATACACATAATAAATCGTATGTGACATTTACGACTTCAAGGAGAAGTCGCCACCTGAGCCGCTTCTGTCGGTTTTTTTACAAAATAATCGATGTAATGGCCCTTAATGGCACCCTCGATTGTTTCCCAGACAGTTATGGAGACAGATTTACAAGGAAGTACGTTGTTTCTAGCTCGTATGAAAAATAGCTAACGGGCTTTGTTATGACTGAAGCAATTTTATCAGCACACTCGTGCATATAACTATAGTAGAGGTCGCCCTGTGTTCGAAATTCGACCGTAGGTATATTTTAAAAATTTGAAAGTTTTACTATTGGGCCAACGTGCGGAGGATCTATAAAAAATTATAATCTAATATCAATTTAAATAATGTACATACGTCGTTTTGGTATAAAGTCTAAATTTCATCTAAATCGGTGCAATGGTTTAGGCGTATAATTAAAATAAAATAAATAAGATTGAACGCGCGACAGTATAGATGCAAAAGTGCGATAGTTTCCGCATTATCTTTAGATTTTCCATATTATACACCTGCAGTCCAGCCCCCCTAGACAAGTGTCAAACGAGTATCGTTTACGATAATCGCTTGGCGTGTTTATGTATGGGATTGACATAGACGAACGAAAAGTCACGTGATCTAGTCGAGCTCGAATATGTCAATCCCGTACAAAACAAGCGACGCGATTATCGTAAACGTTAATCGCTTGCCACTTGTCTAGGGGGGCAGAAGTTTTAACAGTGGATTGATTAACTTAACGAACAATTAATATTCTAGATAAAATGAAGACATGAATTGAAGAAGCATGTAACTAACAATTTAAAAGTGCCGTTAGGAACAGAATGACTGTTATTTGAAATCAAACAATTGTGAACTCCATGTATACTGTGTTTAAGTTGTTGAAGGAAATAAAAAAAATAAAGGAAAAGTAGGCAATCGATTTAATGCTTTAAGATGTTCATTATCTGCTTCTTTCACTCATTAAAATATGTGTTGACTTCTGGTGTAATACATTTTATAACAATCTGTAACGGAATCGCTATATTTTTCACGCCAGTTTTCTGTGACGCCGTGGTATCACTCCGGTCGGGCGAAGCTATTAGGGAAAAGTAAGCAATAATTGATTTAACGCTTTAAAATGTTCATTATCTGCTTCTTCCACTCATTGAAATTCGTTTCTCGTGTAACACATTTCATAGCAATCTGTGACAAAATCGGTACATTTTTCTCAGAAAATATTTTAACCGAAATTAAAATTTTTCAGCTAGAGATCAAGAAGAAATTGAAATGAAATTAATTAATATTCGAGCAATGATCATTAGTGTGTGCTATTAATAAGTGACATGTGGTGTTGGCGGGCTGCCATCGTCGTGTTAGTTTCTTAGCCGTGAGCTCCAAGGAGAGTTTGTTAAAAATTTGATGCCAAATAATGTTTGGTTACAATTTGTTTACTATGGTTAAATATCATGTTCGCATAATTATTGTTTCTTATCAAAAAATTGCTGAAACAATAACACAAAGCCCTATCTTACTCCTAATAAAAAAAATTACATAGCTTATAATCGAAGTTTTCTGTTTTTTACCAGACTGCGCCAGAAGGAGGGTTATGCTTTTCGAGAGTATATATGAATGTATATATGTATGTATGTATATATGTATGTATAATTGTTTGGCACGCTCTGCAGCCTAAACGGCTTGATGGATTGTAGCGTATGAGGTATCATTAGATTCGTCTTGATAGCACAAGTGACACTGGGTACATTAAAAATTAATTCCGCCCATCAATATCCATTCTAGAAATATACATATTAATTTGATGTTTAAATTGCAGTGGTTCCTGCAGTCGGGTTTTCTGTTTCTGGACATTTGCTAATTTCTGTCATATGACGTTGCTATGCCAGACAAAGGTGACAGACATCGTTAAGTTATTTCTTGCACAAACATCTGTGTCTATACTCCTTAGTCATAAAGTAACAAACATTATCCTATTCCTATGAGTATAAACAAAATTCTCAAAAAAAAAATCTCGTTTGATAAAACAAAGATGAATGTTTCACAAAACATTGCTGTAACAAATAAAACATGATATTAAAACGAGAGAGGTTATAGTGCGGCTAAATTACCATAGTGGAGTTGCGATAGGCCGTAAAATACAGGACTTCGGTGTAACCGACGCGTTCTAGGCTCGGCGCTGGTTGCTGGTTCCCTTGACTGTCGGTAACATCTATCCGCAAAGTAACGCCTGTTTCTATTAACTATTTGGTACTGTGATTGACTCTCGTTTGTAGACTAGCTCCCATCTGATCACTTGCCCCCCTAATATCATAGAAAAACTATCTTCATATAATGTCAAAAACTCAATAAAAATATTGCCGTTCATGTAGGTGTATCAAAAAAATTAAAAAAAAAAACCACAACAACTATCTCTTATTCCGTCGACGGACCTTTTTGGATCCTGTGTATCATTAATAGCGGGGTAAATCCCCGTCGGCCCCTGAACTACAAAACACATTAAGCACTCGTTAATGATATATTAATTCACGAACCTTAGTCATTTCGTGTTGAAATCGTCATAAATTGGCCTCAGCGGTTTCGTGTGGGCTCTACAAACTTTTGGCATCCCAACTTTTCATACAATTAATGTTTCTATGTAATTTTCGTATTTCCAAATTAACTCGGAGTTTTCCGCTTATCTCTCTGTTTATACTATGAATTGTAAATATTATCATCATTGTCTTTAGCGATAGGGGTTTGGAATCTAATATATAAAATTCTCGTGTCACAGTTTTCGTCGCCATACTCCTCCGAAACTGCTTGACCGATTTTAATGAAATTGTGCTTATCCAGTATCTATGAGAATCGGCCAACATCTATTTCTCATCCCCCTAAATGTTAGGGGTAATACAACCCTAAATTTTTGGCAAAACAACGTTTGTCGGGTCAGCTAGTAAACAGAAAAAAATATTAGTACCGACACTCCAATTTTACTGTTTTATTATATGTATAAAGATTGAAACTAACAAAGCCATCGTGAAAGAAAACGCTATCATGTATTGCGTACACACTTAAAAAAAATAACTCGGAAAACATACGCAGAAAAGAACGCATCGAATTTTTTCGCCAGTTTTAAGTATAAAAAAATATTATAAAACTCTTAAGCATTGCGTAACAAAACACACGCGTCCGTGGCCTAGTGGGTAAGATTTCTAGTTAGCACTCGAGAGGGTGCAGGTTCAAACGCGGGTAGAAGCTTATACCAATGAGATATTTTCCAATCTCAAGTATATAATACAGATGCTTATTGCCGTGGGAGAGCCTTGTTTCGGCACTAATGGGCTGGCTCGACCGAAGTGATACCACGGCTTCACAGAAAACTGGCGTGTAACGGCGTAGTGCTTTGTTTCGTTCAGCGAGTGAGTTAACCGGTGGCCCAAGTTCTTTAATAACCTATCCCTATTACCATACCCTCATCATCACAAAGGCCGGCAACGCACTTGCGACTATTCGGTTGTCACGAGTGTCCATGGGCGACGGCAGTTGTTTCATAAAAAATATTAGTAATAGGTATAAAAAAAACTTTGGGCATAGAACCTAAAAAAGAGACATAAAAGTTGAAACCCAAAAAGCCAAATTCACACGGTATTTCAAGGCGGTCACCCATCCAAATACTAACCACGCCCGACATTGCTGAACTCCGGTGATCAGACGAAAACCTGTGTACTAAAACCAGACACCAGAGTAATCTGCAATATATTCTAAAACTTATATAACAACATTATAAACGACTTCAATATTTAAGCGCCGTCTAAATTCTAAGCAGTTAAGGGTACTCGGATGTTTCATTGTGCTGAGAATATTGTTTATTAAAACAGCTTACAGACGCTTCCGTGGGTATTCTAAGCGGGAAATGTAAGGGATTTGATGAATATAAACAAAATGTATACTGTTTTATCACGTTTAAAAGGATCGTGGAATAATAAGGGACCGTACCCGACCGAAGTACCGACGAAGCATCTGTCGACTTTCGAAGCTCAGGAGTTCCGGCCGCTGGGTGTAGCCTACCTGAGGTTCCGGGGGAGACTCCAGTATGGCTACCATGAGTTTAAGCAAAGTATACTACATAGTTAGTGGCTGTAGTAAAGAAGTTGTATGAAAACTTGAACAGCGCCTCTACTGGTACGTTTGGGAACTAATTTTGGCAGTATGGGTTTCTATAGTTAACTATTGTAGTATAGTCAACTATAGTTATTACAGTTTCCATACAATTTCGGTACCATGGGTTGTTAATTTGGCAGATGCTATAGTAACTAAACTTTTACTATAGTTACGGCACTCACCCAGTTTTACTCCGTTAGAAGGTTTGATTTTATATTAATATTAGTTTCGTATTGTTGCAAATTAACATGTTTAGAGAATTTTTTGCTTGGGAAATGTTAGCGGCGGCGGAATTGGAATTGGCAGACGCAAGACGTGAACAAAGAAAGTTCCAAAGTGATATGCGCGCTTTGGTTGAAACACCACTTGATAATATTAGTGACTCGAAATTCGTAAAACTTTATCGGCTCACAAAAGATGCATTTCGTAATTTTTGTGGTTTATCGCACCAATACACGCATTTAAGACCCACACAGAGAGTCTCATTAGAAACAATGGTAAGCCAGTAGTAGGTATTGTAGTAAAAAAGTGTACTTAAACTACTAACTAGCACTAGTTTTCATTTTCTATATTTTTTCAGCAACACAATTCGATAAGCAGACAGTACACGAAAATAAATATAACCAAGTCAACAACTTATGCTCAACACCAACAACAAACAAATCAAATGTGAATCATGAAATGTCAACACAAATGTCAATTTCATAATAACCCTAATGATTTAAAACGTTAGTAAATTCATTGCCAGTGGAATTCACCAGGGACTTTACATTTTTGTCGGGCTATACAGCCGATTTTGCGTCAGCTTCTATCCTTATCGCTTTCCACTGATTAGAAAGAGAGAAAAGCTTGGTTCGTGAAGTTAGTCACAATCGAGCTTTCTGCCGTCGTAAATATCTCGAACTACATCCGTTATAGTTTTTACTGTAACGATAATAGTTAAAGTCAGTACAACTCAAGTACGAAATGTGTAGTAAACTGTTCTATACTTTTACTGCTGTAGTTACGTTAAACGATTTAACTATGCATACCTACTCATGGTAGACGTACAGAACGAAGTGCGTCACGTCACCGAAAATATGTGACAAAGTGTTAGTTTTTATGGATATTTTAATATTTATGTTAGACTTTAAGGTGTCTAATATATTAGTATATTAGTTTTAAGGTATTTATAATTTTTAAAAATAAATTTGTAATATGTTTCTATGATATCCGAAATAAATGATTTTGATTTGATAATCCCTTTTGTTTTATCCGTCGTAACATAAGTTATTTAAGTCGAGGGTTTTTAAGTGTTAATTTTTTCTGAAACTTACGTCATAGGTTTTCAAAATTTTTTAATTTTGTTTTTTATTTTAAACTTTTTAAAGAAAAGAATTACAGACTACCTATTTATATATACGCAAGCGGAATACTTTGTCCCCCTTTTTATAAAAGACGATGCAAAAGCATGAAAGAAGATGCAAAAGCATGAATTTTTTCAGAGTTATAGTTGATATGGAGGAGGAGAATGGAATACCTATATTATTTTGAGAAAATATGCTTCATTTTTGCCTACTTTTAATAAATGAAACGCTACGTGCACTACAACACGCATACTAAATATTTTGACATGACACGATAATCATACACGAAATATTATTTCGTCTATGGTAAAAGTTTGATATTTTTTTATGATTTTTAAATTACCTGTAATAAAACCTTTAAGCCAAATCGAAGTTAGAAATTGAATTGAGAATTAACAGAAATTATGGTCGAATTTCGACCACAAGGCGGCCTCTAGTACAAATTATTCCACATGATAGCATACCATCAAAACAATTAGAGTGACGAACAAACTTTACTCCGGTTGCAAACTGAGAATAACCAGAAGAAGGCCTGTTAAAAATTGACAAGGTTTATTGCTTCATTTATACTTCATTTGAATAAAAACTTTTTGCGACATTTGTTTGCATACAAAAATGTTTATTGCTATTAACCCACCAGGGGTTGTTATCGTAACGCCTATCTAAAAAATATAAACGATTAAATTACTGAAAACCATATTAAAAAAAAGGGAAAACGCATTTTTGGAAGTTTTGAATTTATTAAAAAGTTTTAAATGTAAAAATAATTAAAATTTATGAAAAAGTTTAAAATTTATAAGACAAAGCCATAAAATAAAAATTAGATGATGAAAGTCGACCCTGGCCCCTCCGATTTAAGTCGGCATCCCAGCCACTAAGCCAAGCTGCTGAAAAATTTTCTTTGTTCTAAAAAAAGAAATTATCAGTCTACTACCAAGGAAAAAATTAGCAAAAAAGTTTTTTGTCATACTAGAGCCACCCTTAAATATTTAATTTATTTAGTTTGTAGTATTTATCGTTATAGCGGCAACAGAAATACATATTTTGTTTAATTCCTGACTACAGCCTGGAGACAGACAGACTGACAGACAGACACACAGATAGACGGACAGACATCGAAGTCTTAGTAATAAGGTCTCGTTTTTCCCTTCGGGTAAGGAACCCTAAAAATACACCAACGTTTTCCTAATGACTTCTCGTTTTTTCGCGCGATTAAAACAACAGGTCAAAGCACAAAGAAAGTTTTTCAAACATCAAAGCGCTTTATTTAAAGGCAAAATAATGACACATTTAATGAAATTCGTGAATTTTTCATTGGGGCCTCGAACCGTGGAGCACTTTCGAAATGGAGAGTTGTTTTATTTATAAAGCCGAAACAAGTCGTACGGCTTAACAATACTTCCGACACTTTTAGGTAACTTCCACAGGAAAACCTTTGGTTCGCACTCGTGAGGGTGCAGGTTCGAACCCCGGTGAAGGCGTGCACCAGTGAGATATTTTCCTATCTCGAGTACATAATAAGGATTCTCATTGCCGTGGGAGAGCCATCTTCGGTACGAATGGGTCGCATCGACTTGAGTGATACCACAGCCTCATAAGAAACTGGCGTGAAACTTTCAGTATGTGCGTTTACTGGTGGTCCAACTTTCCTAATCCCCCTATCCCTATTCCCATTCCCTATTCCCTCATAATGACCGCCAACGCACTTGCGATTCTTCAGATGTCGCGAGTGTTCATGGGCAACGACAGTTGCTCTCCACCAGGTAACCCGTCTGCCGGCTTGCCCCCAAAAAAACGCAAATTGGTTGAACTGACTTTGAATTTGCTCTACTTGTCTTTGTTCAATAAATGGAACATTGAATCGATTGACTATTATCATAATTATTATCATAATATTTGTGTAACGAAGGGTTCTCGAGTATAAAAAGCCTTTAAAGACCCTTCTCGATCCTTTAGGAATGGAATTTCATTATTTGACATTTCTCTATTAATGTTCACCCACGTTACTTTAATGATATATTTAAATGAGTGAATAATTAGAGAAATATTTTACATCCACAGATAAGAAATGGAATGCCTGGAAAAAAACCCTGAAAGCCTTTGAATTTGCTATTTTTTGTTTTTTGAATAGTTTTTATTTATTATTACAAATTCCATTTAAAATGTAAACGCGAAACGCGTTCACAGGCACTCAGGAAGAGTTTCAGGCGCGTTGCCGACCTTGAAGAAGAAATACGCTCTTTTCTTGAAGGCTTATAGGTCGTATTTTGGAAATACTCCTCGCGTCAGTTGATTTCAGACTTTTACTGTGTGCTATGAAAAGAGTACACAAAAAACGACAATAAAAAATAAAATAAAAAACAGTATTAAATATTATTTATTCTTTAAATGTGCCTGCGTCCTCGATTTTGGAAGTCGGTTCATAAAAGAATACGATTAAATTGTTGTATAAATCAGTTTTTTAATAATAAGAATAGGGTCGTATATGACCTCTTCTCCCACAACTTTTTTCTCCCTTTTACCTCATTTTGTAATAAACTCTCATTTAAACTTTTTATTCTCTCTAATATCTTATGGATCTCGATGCTACATCGACGCTACAGTTAAATAACAGAATCGAGGTACAAGAACCTAGCCCTTATCTTCGTTCCGCAGCACCAGGGATTAGTAACTTGATGAATTCTATTCTCTCAAGTTTGAGTAATTAGAGCCGACGTAATTATGCCAGGTGGGGTGGGGGAGTGTAAAATTGACACCGGTCAAATTGGGGATAAGGAGTCGGTATAATGGTGTCATAAATGATATATAAAACAAAGACGGGTTTGCTACGACACTTATAACTCGAGATCTGCTGAACCAATTTTCATGGTTATTGTTGTATATGTGTTGAAAGTTTTATGCGAGTGCAGAAACAAGAAATCGTCGAGCTTGTCGTACAGATGAAGAGAGGAATAATCTTCAAAGTGCAAAAAGATCATTGACTGTTAGGCAGTACGAAGTTCACCGGGTCAGCTAGTAAATGAAAAAATTCATATAAACTTATACCTTACTATAAAAGTTTTGCAAACGAAACAATTAGCTTAAAGGAATAACCAGCCAAGTGCGATTTGGAGTTGAAATTATTTTGTTTTTTTTTTTTGTATAAATTATTGTTATTGTGCTGGAAGTATATATGGCCGGACCCACCCGCTGTAAACTTGGTGCTTTCTCCTTGAATACGGTACCCTAAAACTACAACCCGACTGTTGACCCGTTGGATTCTGGGAAGGCAGCAAATTTCGTAGGTCGGGAACTATCAAGAAAGTTAATACATGTTTCAGGTTCAAGTAATTAGGTCGCGTTATATCGAACAAGGCCGACCGATCATAACTTGCACGGAATTGACATATTCCGACAAAGTGACGTACATCCGTCAACTGGCTAAGAATCCATTTCCTGGATAGTGTACATCACGACTGAAATAAAGAGGTCTCTACTCATAAAAAAATGTAAAACCTTCACTGAATTTTCCAGGTCTCCAACCCAAGAGAGCAATGACCGGAGAGGCCACGATCTATAGTTTCATTATTAACATGTCAGTTTCACATGGTTTCACTAAAGGTCTCATAACAAGAATTTGCTGCAGGCATTTATAGTTAGGGGCAATTCTGATAAACCTACCTGTGGCTTTATCGTGAGTTTTAAGCAATAGTATTTGTCGATTTTTTTATGCTTATTGCGTATAATATGACTTCTAGCAGAGCTACTGTTGATAGGCAATCCAGAATATTCACACAGATAAAACTTCTCCGAAGGTAGACAATAAAAAAAAAATAATAATAAATAAATAAATATATACAATAGCATAGAGTAATATATTTAAAAATAATTATCACATTTATATATGGAATTGGTATAAAAATTTACACATTATATATTATATACACTTAAATATTATATACTTAAAAGTCCGAAGCGTGATGGACTGACATTAACAATAATGATATATAAGTTGAATAAGAAGTTTGGATGAGATCCTTCGGTACAAAAAACCTAACATAATGATTACAAACAAAGGATATGGGCGAAAAGCCTTATTTTTTAAATAAAAAAAAAAAAAAAACTTCAGGGATTATGTGTGTCCCGGATATAGAGTTCACTGTAAAAGTAGCAGTGTTGAAAGCCAAAAAAAATGTTCGCGATTTGTATGGCCAAGCGCCCCAGCGATATGAGTATGCCTATACATATCATTTTTTTTCCTTTCAGCGCTGCTACTCTCTCAGTAAACTCTATATCTGGGACACTTACTATCGTCTCGTCGGAACTACTGAACGGATTCGAATAAATATTTTTATTTAATAGCTATTAAGTCTAGGTAACACATACGATATTTTTTCCCCGGGAAAATGTACGGTTTCCGTGATAGACAAGTTTTCGTTCAACGAAGTTTCCGGCATCAACTAGTAATATTATAAATTCGAATGTGTGTCTGTTTGCGCTTCTATCACGCCCGAACGAGTCAAGCAATCGAATTGAATTTTTACCGGTGGCTCAACTTCCCTAATCCATTATCCCTATTCGCTTATATTTGGGCGACGGCAGTAGCTTTCCATCAGGTAACCCGCCTGCTCGCATGCTCCTTAAATACTATTTTAACAAAATAGGTGGACTTATTAGAATATTAAACGACGAAGCCTCTGCAATAATTTCATTTCAAGTATCAAAATTTTTGTCTTTTAATAATAGTTTCTTAATTATTATGTTGGAATTTTCAATAGCATTCTGGCTTCACCCTCATCGGATAAGTCCAGGATGTTATACGAAATGGTCAAAATTTATTGTAATAATAGGACTTAGTTACGCATAATTTAATTGTTATATAGTCTAAGATGATTTTTCTACATTGATTTTTGTAATGGGGGTGACTTAATCACTTAGTTAACAAACCTCTTTAAAAAATAAAAATATAAATAAAGTATCAAAATTGATACTTTTCGTCGAAAATCGTGAGACTCCTAACGCTTTTCCTAGAAAAAACGGCAACAACAAAATAAATACTTTGGTAACAACGCGCGTGGGTAGGCGACGTTTTAGAATTCGTATGTATTCAAGTTTAGTAAATTAAGATTTTTAGCAATATTCCGCGAAAATTAACCTCAACTTGCAAGTGAAAATGCGGGTTGAGAACCTCGACGCGCGTTTTGCCCCAACACAGGGGCATTCTCAGGATGTGGACAATACAGTGTGAGTTTGTGCAATCATATTATGTGATGCCCTGCAGAATCGCGGAAGACCCAACATTACTTTTAGTTGGACACTAATAGTGTCTATTAGTGCTACACTAATAGTGTTCCACTAACTACTAAAGTGACACTATTAGACTCGGAAAGCGTTGCAAGCCTTTACGGTAGTCGATACTCGATAGTCAATACTCATTTGTATAAGGATTTTTTTTTATTTCCAGACAAGAAGCAAATGATAATATGGAAGCTGCTGAGGAGGAGCCCGATGAAGCTTGCGGTTGTCGCCGACCGCGACGCCGAAGATGTGCTGTTAGTTTTGGCGGGCCCTGGGGTCTTAGCCAACTCATTTTATTTATATTTTCTTTTATCTATACTGTAGTTACTTTATGATATAGGTACTCTGTTTCCCGAGAATGGAAATAGGATCCATTTAACTCGGGAAAATGTACTTTTCCTTCCCGATATCTTTTATCAAGTAGAATAACAAATCTATAGCATATCATAATATAAATTCGACACTTGCTCACCTCATCACACTAAAACCACTGAAACGATTTCGATAGAATTTGACAATGTGAGCTCCGGGAAAGTTTTGACTCCCGTTCAGGTAAGAATATATTATTAAATTTAATGTATTTGTAAATTTCACAGCCTAAACGGAAGCGATGCAGTAGCCGCAGTCGCCGCCGCCGCCGCGCTCGCAGCGCCATGCGCCGACGCCGCCGCTCGATGTCGCGCCGACGCCGACGCCGCTCGTGCCGCCGCCGCCGCCAGCGCCGTTCGCGGCGCCGCGCCTGCGGGTGCTCCTAGACCCGAGTTTGGTTTGGCTCAGACAGAACGTAGCGCTGCGGTGAGGTTTGGTTACCTATATTTGGAAAATTTAATAAAATCCTTTCAAGCAGTGCTTCCTGTCTGAGCTGAGCCAAGGCGGTTCGATGCAACAGTAACTTTTCGGCTTAACCCGCCGACAAAACTGGCGACTTTATCGTTGCAAACTTTTTAAAACAATTGTTTATGCGGTTGATTACGTGATAACGCGTTCCCGTGCTCTGGATCCAGCACTAGTCAGTACATCATCTAGCAGCTAGTACATATTTAAAGTAAGGAACATGTTGCTTTGTGATTGTGTTTGTGAGAAACGAAAATAGTATAAAACCCTGTTTTGAACCGACTTTGTTTATATATTTTTTATTAAATAAAACGACTTGTGTAAGTTTCGTAATTTGTGTATTTTATTTACTTATATAATTATTTTATCATAAACTTATATTTAAAAAGAATTAGGAACTTAAGATCTTTTTGGGGTTCCATTCTCAAAGAGAAACCGGAACCCATGGTTAAAACTTGCTTTCTGTTCGCCTATCGGTCTGCGTCGAGAAGCGAGAACTGCGATAGTTTAAATTTTCAGAAATGTTTTTTTTATGCTTTAGTATATTAAACGTACTAAAAATTTAATATTTAAGAAATGCCCCCACACAAACGTCATTTCTTGATTTCAATGTTAGGTAATATCACTGTACGGTAAGGAACCGTTTTAGCTTTTTCCGACTCGCTCTTGGCTAATTTCTGCTGAAACTACACTCGTACCATTATTTCCTCCAACCCCTTTCTCTGTATGTCCGGGACAGTGGTGTTATCATGTGGTCTTCCCACCGGAAGCAGCAGTTCTAGTCGCTCGTTTGTTGGTCTCTGGAGGAGGGTGCGGAGACGAGAGTTGCAGTTCAAGGGCGTGGAGGTGAGGGCAACCAGACCGCAATACTGGAAAAGAAGATATAATACTACATGATAATATATTTTTTAACGGGCAATTGGTCAACCACATTACCACCAAATCATCTATGTCACTAAAATAACGGTGGTAACCAACACGATTTTGATATGGTCTTAAGGGTATCTAGCTAAATCTGTCTTGGGACCCGCAACAAAATTAATCAGAAGAAAGAAAGGAATAGAATATAGGAGGCTAAACCTTTATTTTATTGTCAAACATTTTTTACTGGACATAATACCCGAGATACGCGAGGCTGGTTTGGATGACTGGCTTTTTAAAACTACGTTGGCTACCCTGGCTTATAATCTAGTTTAAGTTTAATTAGTTGAGTAGCTCATTGATGAAGCTAGTTTTATCTTAACGAAGCCAGAAGTATCAGCTTGCTAGCTTACTGACACTACGTTCCTATCACAGCTTAAAAAAATTAGCCTTGTGTTTTCCAGGCATATTTAGACTGGTCATTTTCCTCACCTGAATAGCAGTTATCAGGATCCCTGCTGCTATGGCCACACTGAGTTCACTGTAGTAATGCATCCTCTTCTTTCCGTCTTCTCTCCAGGAGTGCGTCTGTCTGAAGACCAGGATGAGCGCCGGAGCTTCTGTCAGATATGGCTTGTTATAGTTTGTTGCAAAGGGCTTGAGATCAGTGACCCATTGTCTGGACATTCTTCTGGCGTAGTTCTGCTCCTCCTCCTCTTCTATGATTCCTCTGATCGCCTGTTTAACGTCCGGGTCTTGGACCACGACGAACGTCCATGGTTCCGTATGAGCACCTGATGGAGATGTGCCTGAAAAGGAGACGTATGAGCTGGTATTACTTACAAGTTAATTGCTGAATTTGTTAAAGACGGGACAAAAAGTAAATCTTTTGAATGGCATCATTCAGATACAATGCCACATGGGCAGGAGTAATTATGTACCTTCTAATACGTTTTACAAAATGTATAACCACCGCCCTTGCATATCCTAGCAAAATACTATCTTCACAATTTCGGTTTGTATTAGGCTCAACTCACACCGAGAGAGTGGCGAAGGGCAACGAAGCGAAGCGCAGTTTCGTGTCATATAAATTTGAATAATTTTATTTTTCTTTGCTCTGTCCTGTAAAATTGCTAATTATGATTTGTGTTACTTTAATACATAACCAGCGATATACATATGTCTTCATCTAGAACATTGTTTTCAAACCTGCAGTTTTGATGATGTTGTCCAATACCTCCTGCGGTATCGGTTCGGTACTGAAGCTCCTGACGGTCCGCCTCGTCGCCATCATCTCGAAGTACTCTCTCGATCGTTCTAGAACTTCCTCTATCGGTCTCTTCTTGGGTCTGTAAGGTATGTGCGGTGTGTCCTCAGATATCGCGGGCACGAGGAAGTCAGTATCGTCTCCATCGTCGTTGTTGTCTCGATCTGAGAAAGACTTTTTTTTAAAACAGTTTCACGAGTTAAAATAATAAATGATAATAATAGAATAATCGTTAAAATGCAATTGATAAAATTGATTCATAGCCTGCAGGTGTCGCGACTACGTTACTTGGTTGGGTTATGATAGTTGAGTTTTCATATGGGATTGGATCTCGACCGAATTACGTAGATTTGTCTATGAAAATTTTTTTTATGATTTTTAGGGGGCAAGCGAGCAGACGGGTTTTCTGATGGAAAGCAACTGCCGTTGCCCATGAATACCCGTAAAATCCGAAGAAGCCTTTATGAGGTAATAGGAAATAGGGATATTGGGGAATGGGGATGGGGAACGGGGAAATTGGGCGACCGATAAACTCACTGAACAAAACACAGCACAACGCCGTTTCATGCCAGTTTTCTGTGATGCCGTGGTATCAAAGGATTTTTCTATATGCATCATTTCGCGTTTGTATGAAGGTAAATTTCTTTTATAAAATCTTTTACATATATCTATTGCAATATAATTTTTAATTTTTTGATAACATAATATTACATTATTATATTGTAATGACCTCCTTTGATGTTCTCACGCTTGAAAATTCTTTTGTTTACAGCGATTTCGATAAAACGCGGTCCGTGAACAATAACATAAAGAAACCATCCGCTAACTCACTTCACTCCCTACCACAATTAGTGTTAAGAGGCTCTAAGAAGAGAAATATGATTAGAAGCACATAGGGCGTACATAGATTTAGATAAAAATTAAACAATAATATACAATGAATACCTAAATTAAATAAATAAAATTAATTCCACAAACCCGTATAGCCCAAACCACTGGACGCATCGGGCTGAAATTAGGATGCAGGTAAATGTTATGACGTAGGCAACCGTTAAGAAAGCAATTTGAAAAATTCTATCCCAAGGGACAAATATATAGGGGATGAAAATTATAGAAAATACTTCTTAACGAGATTGACGTTTCAAGCAAAAGCTAGTGATATGTGGTGTATATATATATATATATAAATAAAATGATGTCATTGAAACTTCATTGAACTGCGCGGCCAAGCTCGATGCTGATAACATTGCCCTTTCAAATCATACTGACCTATATCTATTTTTTTACTTTCGTTCTTTCAAATATGGATAGTTCAAAAATAAATTAAAAATATTTTTAACAAGATGACGCATTATAAAGAATTTGTTATAACTTCACCCTAACATAGTTGATGTTTTCTAACCTTGAAAACCTTAACTAGAATTTCTTTTACTTTTCAAGAATAAAATTATCCAGATCTGTTCTAGAAATTTTGGAAATTAATTTTTATTTTCCTACTTTAGTATAATTTACATCACCTAGTCTTTGAGAGGTCTTAAAACCTCTCAAAGACACCAAACAGGGAACCTTTACCCTTCATTTTCTCTGAGAACATTTCTATGCGGCTCATAACGACTGCAATAAGTGAAGCCGTGCGAAGAGTGAAGAGACCTGTTGTAACGTGCTTGGCACATGCTTTTTTGCATTATCTCATCAGCTCGCTCATTGTCCATTATAAACTGTATCATTTTAAAAGAATTTTTGCTACATTTATATTTAATGCTATTTAAATTACGGAGCTGTAATAAATCTAACATTAGCATTCAAATTCTACACGTATTAGGCTGACCACACACACGCTGAATATCCGAAAAACACTTGTCAATATGATTCTGAACTGAACAATATGAAAAATATGTATGGATATTTTTCATATTGTTCAGTTAAAAATAAATTAAAAATATTTTTAACAAGATGACGCATTATAAAGAATTTGTTGTTTTGGGAAAGTGTGTTTGCTTGTCCTTTCTTCACGTCGCAGCGGAGCAACTTTATGACGTGTTTTTTTGTTAGTACGTATAATATGCTTAACGTACGTACGTACGTACGTATAATTATGGCCGGCATATAGTTATTAAAATAAAATTAAATGTTGTAGCATAAAGGTATTTATGCAGCATATAACAACGTAATCGCAGCAGCTACTTTTACGTCCATTTCGCTGCCGGTCCCATGAACGACTGTAAGCATGGCCCTGTAAGTGTGGAGTAAACGAGTATGTACCGCGAATGGCGTTAATTTTGACGTTCATTCGCGACAATTATCTGGAGCCGCCATAAAACGCGGCGCGTTCGGGCGTTTCGGCGTGAGCCGCTGTGACAAAATATACAGTTTTTTTTTTGAGAGTTAGAGGGCAAATAATAGGGTACGGAAATTATAGGGATAGGGAATGTGGTGTGGAGAAGGTCTCCAGTAATCGCACTCACTGGACAACACACAGCGCACCGCTGCTTTACGCTATTTTTCTATGAGGACAGAGCGATCAGTTTTAAACATAATTATGAGTTAATGTTATGTTAATTATTCTCTTTCCGTAGACCTTAGCATGACTACTTACCATGGAAGATTTTCTATTATTGTCAGAGTGAATTAATGATAATCACTGATCGTGTACAACAGGTCGACCCTGTTAAATATAATAAATAATTATTATAATTGAAGACATAAGTGGAAGAAGCAAACAAGTAACATTTTACAACCGTCGACTCATTTTTTTCTATAAAATTTTGATAAATCTTGTAATTTTGCGTTTTCATTTTCTTGTACATTTGGCTATACATAAAATCCGCATTATTTTAATTTCATATAGTTTTTCCGATCCTACCCATTTACGCAAAAATCCGGCAGTTTTTAAAATGTTAGTCACCCGCTTCTTTCACTGATGTTTTCAATTGCGGTGGGAGTTTATAATTATTTAAACAAACAAATTATTATGCAGTCAATATCTGTGCAATACAATTGAGCAGTCAATATCTGATTGGTCTATAATGTGTGGTGTTGTTAATGTAATGTATCATAATATTAATATGCCGTCAAGCGGGTTCTTATAAGGGATAGTTGAGTAACCAGACCCTACGTTTGTACTAACTAGTATTCCATACTGTCATGTGCCGAAGCGGCGTAACTCACAGTTTTGCTTTTTAAAATTTTAATTCATTTTTAAGAAATTAGGGAAAGAACGATGAGACAGACAGACATCAGAGGAGTTGTAAACGCGTTACCGTTTTATGATGGCGTGGGCTAAGGGAAAGCTAAAAGTGTAAAATAAATTGCGAATTAATAAATGAGAAGTACCCAATTATAATAAAGGTCTTTATTGTCCGAATTCCAATATAATATTTCAATTTTTACTTTAGCCAGGATTTTCCTGAGTTACAGATCCTTCCACCATTTACAAGTCCATATTCAGTCATATCATATAGACCAGTCCAGACCAGTCTCGTACAATCTGAAGGTGCCAAAGCTGAAAGTGTTCACCCGAAACTCGCACCCAAAAAAGTTCGGTCCGTCCATCCCCCCATGCGAATCTTCCTTAAAACTGTCCGCCTTCCACCAAAACTCTCAGTATTGCCAACTTCAAATTTGTGTTACCATTACAACAAATTTGAATTTATAAAATGTTACCATCTTTAAAATATCTATCCTTTCAACTGTTTGGCATAGGCAAACTTTTGGTCTTTGTTTTGGGTAATCTCCTCACGGAGAAGAGTCTGCCTATGATCAGGCAGACGACCGCCGACGGGTCACGGTGTCGTACCACTAATTAAGAGTGCACCACCAAGTTTTAGTGGGTAGGGCTGTGATAATAACATCCGACTTCAGCTATTCCTACATGTCCGCGGTAAGATCTTCCTCATCTACATCGGAATGTTTGAATGCATTTCTTGGTGTAAAAAAAGGGTAAGCTTATGTCGCTAGAACGCTTGCCGTCACAAAAAAATCGCTCTCAGAGTTGCTTCAAAGAGTCTCTCCACACTAAACGGACTTGGTACGGAGTGAAATTAGCCATTGACAATAGTTTCAGACAAACTGTCAATGTCTGCCTGTCAATGTCGTCCGTTAACTCACTTCACTCCATTCTAAATCCGCTTAGTGTGGCGAGGCTCTTACACAGAAAACTTTATTTAGGAGACAAATAAGACCCTAAAGTTTTTATTTTTTATGTACTTTGTTAGGCTCGTATACTTTAATATATAATATAATAGTAACAGTCAACGCTTAGTGCTTCGGAGCTTGATCAAAAATTTTGAGATATTGTTTTCATCTTCTCACATCTCAGAAAACAGCACCTTAAAATTTTGCTCTTAATATTAAGCGTCTCACGCCGTTTGTCCACCAACACCGTCAACCGAGAACGAGATTATTTCAGCCCGATAAAATGCAACTCTATGATCTAGGCTATAGGTTTCATTTTCTAGCGACATTGTAAATATATAAATTAATTATATATTAAATAAATTTGGGTGCAGATAGTTCCAAATCGAATATTTAAAATCTCAAGCATCACAAAGCGTTCTGATGGGAAAAAGTACTTTTTTTTACATGTAATATTGTACTAACTACGGTAATCATAAAAGAAGTTTTGTCTCCTCTGTAAAATGTTTTTTCTGCAACTTGCACATAGGTACGAGTTGTCACCTATAGCACAACGATATAAACTTTAAGACTACACGTTTTCATTTATAAAAGTATATGTGTTGTGCAATTTTTTATTAGGGTCCCCCCGTAAATGAGCAAATGGGTTACATGATAGAAAACGCTAACATAGTCGCCCATGGATACATGAAATGGCCTTTACTCTCTCTTCATGAAGGTCTAGGTAATAACCCGATACTGCTAGCGAAATTTCAATCCAGAGCTCATTAGTAAAATATAATTTAAATATGTACGAAGACAAATTTACTCGGGCAAAACCTACATATATCTATTTTGAATCAAAAAATAGCAAACATAATTATTTCCGCCAAACCGGTTGTCCTGTTATAATTTTGAGGTAATATTCTATTAATTATTATTCAGAATTCATCGAGTATGCAGCTACCTTTTATTCAAAATTAAAAATTCAAAAAATTCTTTTGCTATTAAATATAAATTTTGGAAATACTCAGAAAAGATTTTCTTTTTATGTCAAAACCAGCTACTTTAGTTTGTTTTTTACTTAGTGATAATTTAATACCCCCAAAAATTATCTTCAAACTCGGCTACTATCACAAATACACGACAATAATCATTATTTATCACGTAAACAAATCCTTATCACTACCGGATACTCAGTCAAGTTGCTTTCGACGATGGACAGCAACGTTTGATGTCAAAATGTATAATCACAGAAGTTGAAACAGATACAGATCGTGGAACTAATCGATTTGGTCGGGTTATGTCAAACCCAGCCGACAGATCCACGACTTACGTGGAATTGACATACTCGACCAAATGATGTAGGTCCGTCAACTAGTAAACCGTAAGCTAGTTGGTGCCCGCCCCTTCATGACGCAAAATTTGTATATCACGCGGGAACCGTGCATTGTCCCGGGATAAAAAGTATCCTATATGTTGCCCAGACCTAATAGCTATTAGAGAAAAAAAAAATCAAATCCGTCCAGTATTTCCTGAGACAGTGCGTACAAACAGATAAACAGAGAAGCAGACAACATTTTTTTATCGATATATTGGGGTTTATTACAATTCCTAAGCACTCCCACATTGATTATTTTGTAAAAATATTAAATGTACAGACACTCCAATTTTACTTTTTTTTATGTATACACTGGTTAGTACCGACACCGAGTCGAAGTCGTACATTTTTAAATTTCTTTATCGAACGCAATTTGTACAAAGACTCACCTCTCCCGTCGGCGATCACCGGCGAAATCTTTTTCGCGCCAAGTCTATTTCGACTTGCCTCCATTCTATTTTGGTGGAACATTGTAAAGATAATGAAACACACTATCAGCACGGTGTACACTATGAAGCAGTGAGACTCCAGCGTCCACACGGTGAACGAGATTATATTCATGACTGTTTTTTTTTTTTAACGCGAGCGGCACCCAAGAAAGTACGAGGCGTACTGCATCAATTTACTTTGATTTGATAAAGTCGGAATTGTTTCGCCGTGTTTATATTATTTTTAACCGTATGTGGACACGATAAGGTCGAGGCGAATTAGTTAATGATGTTAGTGTTTTGCAACGCGTCTGCGGCCTTGAGGGAAAGGAGGCAAAAAACGTCAAGGTCCAAGATTCGAACTTGGAACTTGGACAATGACGTGTGGTGTAGACCACTGTGGCTGTAACTATTTGTTTGACTTAAATTTTACGTTACATTTTTTTGGTAAAATGGAATACGGAAGGAATATATAAATATGGAATACGGAGATTCAGCTGTCCGTCAGTCGGTGATGGAACAAAATAGTCAAAATATGCTGCGGTATCGTAGCAGGGACCTGATACTTCCTTCTTGCAAAGGGGCAAACGAGCAAACGGGTTGCCTGATGGAAAGTAACTAGAATTGACATTATAGTTGCAGAGGCGTTGCCGGCCTTTAAAGGGAATACTCTAGGGTTGCAGGTCGTATCGGTCCGAAATATTTCTTCCGATTTCTTATCTATAGAGAATATGTTATTTCTTAATTGTTTATGTAATTCATGTCGTATGTTAGGTTATTAAAATGTTGTCTAGTTAACGTACTCTAAAATTAAATGGCTAAAAATTTCTCGTTGAGTTGTAAGGCGATGCGACGGTGAGAATGTGCACGCTACACTTACTTTTTGTGGCTTCTCACATGAAGAAAGTAAGAGTTACGACGGATCACGGGTAACAATGCGAATTCGAAGTCAACTTACGTATTCTTTTTTCTATAGCCTATTCTGTATAACTTGGTACGACATTTCATAGAAATTTTGACATTTTATAGTTTAGTGCCAGCTTACGCTTATTTTTTTCCCTCTTAATAATTTTAAATGATATTATTTTGTAACTAAAATTTGCTAAAAGTAATATTTGCATGCTATTGTATAGCTAAAAGTGCCAGAACAAATGGAATTGTAACCATCTTTTATAACAACCAATTTTAACGCAAATAAAGAACTGATTACTGATTACGGTGAATGGTATATTTCGTATCTTAAAAATGGCTTTATTTTAGGAGACAAAAAAAACAATATTTTTTTTTTCTTACTAACTAGAAAACTAGATATGAGGTTATTTAATAAGTAAATTGTTACCTATCAATATCTAGTTTTGTACAATTTATAAGAAAAAAAATTGAATATTTTTTTTCGTCCAATGGATTGTAGCCATTTTTAAGATACGATGTTGAGGCAGTAAGGCATCGATATAACGGATAGAAGAGTTTATTCAAATACAGACAAACAATAATCACACTAATAATATAAAGTGAAATTTTGTTTATTTGGATGACATACGACCTCTGTGGCTCAGTTGGTAAGCGCTAAGATACCAAGCTTAAGCCGGGGGTCGCGGGTTCGAATCCCGCCGAAGTAACAAAAAGTTTTTCAATGTTCCTGGGTCATGGATGTATATTAAATATGTGTATCATATAATAAAAATCTTAAATATGTGTATAG
>JAOTAV010094291.1:0-10919 GCA_026546445.1 Cyclargus thomasi | reverse complement strand
TCGACGTTCAGAAAGTGTACTTAAAGTACTTATTTTGAATAAAAAGATTTTGATTTGATTTGATTTGATTTGATTAGGCAGGTTAAAACAGTACGGTATTACTAATACTATACGATTACTGAGTGTCTTCAAGAAAGCCCTATTTGTAGCTCTGTATCTAAGATACTAACAAATCATTTTAGAAATTGAGATAGTTTTTATTGCGTTATTTGTGGAAATCCAAAATTATGTCCCTTTCATAAACATATTAATATTCCGTTCCAAATCAAACAATGCAAGGGTATGATTTGAATACAAGTTGAAGCCAAAGCTTTGAGAACAACAATGCACAGATTAATTTCAGCCACTGTCGAAAGCTGCCTCGAGCGTTTTGTGATATGCTAAGTTCTGTTACAGTTTCAAAATAACATAATATTTACAAACCATACAGATATTGCACTTCGTCCTATATTCTCTAAAGGATTGTCTTTTATTGTCACCAAAGCGTTGACTTTTAAAGGCAATGTATCCATCAATTATAATGAATCTGTAAATCTTCTTTTGATTAAAGAACTTCGTTTTATGTGTGTTAAAAATTGTTTTTTTGTTACAGCGGCACCATGCAGGCATATCGCAGTCTTCCTTCAGCGATGGCTCCCTCCTCAGCGTGGGCTCGTCGGAAATGGACGAGGACAGCAGCAGCGGCATACACCACTCCCACGACCACTCCACCAGGAGTGACCAATCAGAGACATACAGTAAGTAACGAATAATAGATATTATTATCAATAGGCGTTATTGATTACGTCACTATTAAAGCAGTAATTTATAATTTCCTACATTTTTAATTTTAATGAAATACATCTTTGAATTTTCAGATACATCAGAGCCACCATCGGGCGTGGCGCCACTGTCGCACTCAGCCGCCAAACACAAGATGGCGGTGAGACCGCGACGCACGCACGGGGCACCCCGACGGAACAAAACAAACTCTGTAAGCTCTTTTTAGAGTTTTATTTAGGCGTAACTAAAATTATTCTGCTATATTGATAGGATATTAATAAGAACATATAAGAATTTCAAATTTGACTTACTGTGCTTATTTATTAAATTTTTTATTTTATTTTACAGTTAGCCGCATCTGCCTTGCCCATAACGCCCGAACTAAACGAAGAAATAATACGAAGCACCACTCCGGAAATCACTCTTAAAACCACAGAAGTTGTTACTGGTACGCTTCATAAATCTTTTTGTTTTATTTATTTACTTAATTATATAGAAGCAATCTGAGTAAAGCAATAATTTTTCTTTTTTATTTTCAGAATCGTTCTCGACAACTACGAAGCACCACATGATCGTCAAAGAACAACACCAGCTAATAAATAAAGAATTACAAAAAGTACTCGAAACTCCAAATGACACCAAACTTAAATCATCTTCTCTTCCCCCTGGATTAGCTCTTAACCATCTTGGCCAGTCACAAGGAAAACTTAGTATTGCCGAATCAAATACGCCACGCTCTTCAATAAAAAGAAGTAAGTCAAGTACACAAGACCAAATAAGAGAGTGTTCGCCGAAACCTAACGATCGTCAAAGCTTACAGCCCGAACAGCAAACTGTAAAGTATCGACATGACAAAATATATGCTGAAGAAACTTGTCTTGAAAAGAAATCAAAGTCTGAAAAGAAAATTGAAAACGAAGTCATAAGGTCTTCGAAGAAAGAGGAATCGTTTTTCAGCAGACTTTTGTTGAGAAAAAGTGGAAAAAAATCGAAAAAAGAACAACCAGACGGTGAGTTCCAACAAGAGTTTAAGAAAACTAAAATGGAAAAATCTTCATCTCAATATAAATGTATCAACGCAGAGAAAGGTTTGCACTACGAAGAAGTAGGACAGAATTACAAGCCTATTCCTACTGAACGCACTTATAAGTCTGTTGGTCAGAAAGTTTTTGCTAATCAAATGCATAAGAGAATTGATAACAAAGGTGCATATGTACACGACGGGGCATATAAGGACGTATATAGCGCAGCAATTGTTTCTGGGATGGAATGTAAAATAACTGATCTCAAAGCTGCTGATGAAACAGATAAATTACTAAATTCAGACTCAAAAAGTAGGTTTAGCCGCTGTGAGGAATACAGTCATGAGAGGATAGAGAAAGTAGAAAGACGACGGTCATCTTCCAGAGAAGCAATTGACGATACTAAAAAGGAATCATTTAGTCTTCACCATGATAAATCAAAGAGGCCAGCTTCAGTTCAGAGACTCATAGATCCTTACTCTACTAAAGCATTTATAGCAAATGAATTAGCTTGTAGAGCAAAAGAAGAATTATTATCACCAGCACTTGAAATCGAGGAAGGTGATCCACATAGTCATGGTATTCAAATTAATAACAGTAAACGTGATTTTGTTTTTCACAGTGGTAGCATGCCTAAAAATATTCCTTACTTTAATCCAAGTCTTTCGGTGTCAACATCCCCTAAAAAGCATATTACGCACAGTTCAGAAAATGTAAAATATATGAGTCGGTCCTCAGAATACAGTGACTTCCGTGAAAGGGAAATTACATACAAGAAAGAACTACCACAAATTGTACCTAAAAAGGGAGATTCATATATAACTGCGTGTATGCGCACACTGGGAGAAGATCACGTGGAGCATAGGAACAGTATTGGCAAGTCTCACAGTTTTCGCTATGCCTCTGAATCGCCTTCCATAAGTTCCCAAGAAAGTCAAATGCCCAGTCTACCAACCATCGTTGGTATATCAGAACCACTTTTAGAAAGCTGGGAAGTGAACTATAGGAGGAACTTAAGTGAAAGACAAGATTATGCAAAGAGAATTAGCGCTAGGAACTATAATATTCATGCTAATCCTGAAGTAAACTATGATAGTTTACCAAGTACTGAGAGCAGTTATCTCGACAGTCTCAAAACAGATCTAAATGACGAGGCAAAAACTTTCACAAACAGTATCCAAGTAACGATGGATATACATAAACGTGATAGTGATATTTCGCAGATTGAGGCAAAAATTGATGATATTATTAGCTCTCCTAAGCCTTTCATTGCTCCAATACTCAAGTCTAACTCTCTGGACAGCATAAAAGGAAGTCCCGAAAAGACAGTTGACGACAGGCGAAAGACTATTTCTGTTGAAAGTGCTTTAAGTCAAAGCAGTAAAAGCACTTACATAAAGGAAAAAGCTGAAGAAAATTTTTTTTCCGTGACTCACGTAAATAAAGAAAATTCTTCGACGTTCAAAGCAATTGACAACTCTAAATCCAACAAGAGTGACGAAAAATTACAAAAAATTGGGAGTCTTAAACCAGGTGTCCCGGAATTTCTAAACGTGCAGTTAAATAAAGTAGATGTGAAACCAGCAACACATGTAGTGCTTACAGCTAATGTAATACCAAAGAAAATTGATAGTCCACAAGCTGAAAAAGTTCATAACATTGAAAGTATTTTAATATCGGAAAATAAAATCGTTAATACTGCAGTAAAATCCGTAAAAAGTTATGAAAACATAAGTACTTCAGTTTCCGAGGACAAGAATTCGAATGTCACGATAAGAACTAGTCCTACGGCCCCTAGAAGTCCCGTAACGCCCAAGCATTTCATGAAGAAGAAGTCAATTAGCATTGAATCACAAGATCGAGTAGAAAAACCCAGAACATGCTCTGTCAGTACAATAGGAAGTAATGATATTATAGATGACAATATATCGCTAGATAGAAAATCGCACTCCAGCTTTGGAAGCAAGAGTTCGATTCAAAGTACAGATAGCAATGAACAGAAAATACCAGACCGCCACGATGAAACAGTAATATTCCGAAAAAAACCCGTGATAAATAGAGAATCAAAAAGTGACAAAAGTAACGATGATGAACCTGAGCTTATGAAAGTTTTTGCTCGAAGATCTCTCAAACTTAAAGACAGTGAAGTTGACAATTTAGCTCAAGAAATTGCAGATGCCAGTGCAAAAAAAGAAGTCGATAATAATGCTTCTAAAACAAAAATACTTAAAAATGAATTCAATGCCTCCATTAAATCGCGAGACAGTGATAAGGAAAACGAAGATGGTAAAGACGAAACAATTGAAAACAAATTTGTTGATATCGCTACACGCGTCAGTCAGTTTGGAGTGCCCCATTACCAACGAAGTGTTAGCATACAAAGCGTAACCACAAAACGTGACAGCGCTCCTGTTTTTAGAAACGAAGTTAACAAATACAAGAAAGAAGTTTCTGATTCCACGCCAGAGAAAAGATTAAGAAACAGAACGTTCCCAGATCCCTCAAACGATCGTGAGGATATAAAGAACATCGCAAAGAGCGAAGCGATGGCTTATAAAGCTGATACACTTACGAAGCGGCCATGGCAAACGAAAGATGATTTTAGACAATCGGTCGAAAATGAAAAACGCGACAGTACTGTGATAGAAAAAGATGGCGACAGCGAGAAAGCTGAAGGTGGAAAGGAAAGGTCAGTCGAAGAGGCGGATGCATCACCACAGTTTAAGGGAATTTTACAAATGAGAGCCGAATGGGAGCGACGGGCGAAACAAGGGATGACCAAATGAATCAAGGTGCTAAGTATGGTATTGATAGGTAGTTCGGTATTGTGTTTTCTAGTTGTAGACAAAAATAGATATATCACAGGCCTATGAGTCAGTACGTGTATGCGATACATCAACATTGTTGATTTTATAGTTTTCTAGGTTATAAAGTTTATCGATTTAGTGTAATACTTACTACTAACTAGTTGTCTAATTGTTTAGAGAATTGAAAAATTACAATGACTTAGGACATATCGCCGATTGTAATCATTTGCCAAATAGAAGTATAATGAACATATTTTGTGTGAATATGTAATACACCACTATGTATTTATTTGAAGGGGGACTGGAGTCTTGTATTTATAATTTTATTTATATGTGATTAAACATGACGTATATCGATTATTTTATATCTAATGAACGCATTTTTATTGATATTAATATGATTTCGTTAAAGTAATCATTAGGAAGTAGACGTAGGTGGTACTCGACTAGTTGAGACTTGATCTCTTTAAGGTTTTAAGTTTGCTGGCAAATGTTAAATGAATTTTTACTACTTTTTCAATTGGTTTATTTACTGAATGCTTAAAATATAATTGAAATATTTCATTAAAAACAAAAGTATACGACAGAATTGAATTTATTTTAAAAACTTTCCGGTCCCCGGCTTAGAGAGCACTAAATGTAAACCCTTAGTAAAGTCAAAATATATTTTTCCAGAAATTTCCAGTCTAGATGTTAATTAACATAGATATAAAATTGAATAGATCCACGTATTCTCAGAATAACGTATAAATAGAATGCTAACGTTCGTTGTTAAGCCAATGTATTTTTGAGTGTTATTAAAACGATATATCGCATTATATTTTATTAAAGACTACTTATGTATTAAACATTTCTGAATTGTGAAATACAAATTTTATTCCTATAGTTTTTTTGTTGTTTTCTTTATGGTCCCACTAGATTTGATGCTATGATAAGAAATATTGTTAATATAGTACTAATATAATACTAAATAGTACATACGTAACATAGCAGATTCACAATATTAGGCCTATTGTACAAATTAAAAAAAAATTAGGCATTTCGAATTACTGAGTGAAGCCGTACTAATTTAAAGTTCATGAGATAGTTGATATTCTGATGTAGTAATATTGACCAAGTCCCTAGCGGTCAGTGTGAGAAACCTGCTTGAATATCCCTAGATATTTGTATAAACCTAAATACCACGACTCCTCATGTTAGTTCAGAGCGTCATCTCCAGATGGCAGTATGAGATATACGAAAATGTGGTATTTTTATTTCTCCATTTTTCACTACTCGCCCGGTCCAGGGGGTCAAGTAGGCTATTTTAAAACGATTGACCATCGATTTTACTACTGTTCCTACAAAATATCTTTGCCTCAATTTATATCAGACCTTGTCCCACTATAGTAGTTAACTAGACTTCCCTCGTAAGGTTTCCAAGCCCTCAACAAACTATATTACGATAGGTATACAGAAGTATTGCAATTATTATGTTTATGATAATATCTTTTAAGAAATTGGTATTCTAAATATGACTTTTAATTCAATTCGCCCTTTTTTTTTCATTTGCACAAATTCAATATCTGTGTTATGCTCTAGGAATATACTTACCCATTTTAATATGAAGCATATGAACGCTCTGTTTTCTAAGCTAACATTTGCAGGAGCCAAGTTATTACGATCCAGGATATTTCTGCCAATATAATATTGTACATTTTTACTTTTCGTACGGATATAATATACATTTCCTATGATGTTCTGCAAAAAATAATATTCCACTAAAAATATTTTTTAGGTCAGCATTTATATAAAAAGCTTGTATGTGTTGTGGTTTGTACGTTTCTCTTCTTTATTACAAAGATTCATTCACAAAATATGTTTTAAATAGTGTAATAGGTACTCTTTCCATAGAGTAAAGAACAGGTAACATGTTGTTACCTACACTACGCACTACGCAGAAAAGAATAAGCGTCTCAATTTTTATAAATCAAGCTTTAAACATAGTTTAAAGTTTTTTTTTTTGAACATCTTTAATTAGTATGGCTTAATAATCCTGCATCTTATAAATCAGGGTGTTAAAACAAATAGTATCAACCCTCACAAGAGGGTTTCTAAACGCAGGGGTAGAGTCGACGCATGCGCGGACATCATTCCGAGTAACCCCAAATTACAATCGCGAAGCCACCGTCAGCCACCATTTTATTTTCGTTTATTTCTATTTCTCCGTCTGTAATTCGAAAACTCTGGCGTAGAAGTGCGAAACGATTAAAGAACATTGTGCGGTGCTCCTCCCGGTTGGGTCTTACAGATCTCTCGTACTTACGTAATATTGGTTATCTATCGAATATTGACTTCGGCTACAAAAAGGTAAGGTTTTATATATTCATATGTTTTTTAGTGAGCACGTCGAAAACAATATCGATTTTCAATTAAATGTTACATCTCTAAGCCTCGAAATTAAGGGTAAATCGTAGAGGTCGTGAAAAACTCGCTTTATCACGTAAAGAGGTTGCTTACAAATTAAACAGTTAAGTTCCAATGTTTATTATATAATTGTGCGATAACTAATACATAACAATGTGATAGAAATAATCTCTACTAAGTACACTTGCAATATCATATTCTGAATGAATTCTCTTTGGAAATATGTAGGGTTCTGACATGATAGCATCCTAAAGTTACACATAAGCAAAAATATTAGTCAATAGGTATATTACAATATTAGTTATTAGCAAATATTTGAAACCCTAGTATATTAGTTAAATTAGCAAGATAAAACGTTGACAGAAAAATATAAAGACAAACATCTTAATTAAACAAGAACATATATTTCCATTCTGTCACTGAGAGTACAAGACAGACGATATTTTGTACCAAGAATTATTTTCCTTAGTACTCTAAGAAGATACGAAATACCAATAATAAAATACTACTTAAATCCTAAATCACTTAAAAATAAAACTGTATCTAGGAAAACATGACATTCCTACAATATGCGACGTAGCTCGTGTACCCTTCTAGCTTTCTGTGTACTAGCCGCTTTATACGATCTTTATGTCATTATCACAGCATTATCTTGTACGTAATGTATAACGTTGTATTAAAATTTTCACAGATTTTGGTTTTGGCTACAATTTTCGCTTTCTTAATATCCTTGCCTCACTTTAGAAACGTAGAAAGTCTCGTAAAATGGCCCCTTTTAATATCGTTATCGTGTTTCTTTGAGAAAGTAGAGCAGACTTTAGAAAATACACCTAATTTCTTATTAGAGCGTTCTAACATGACGCGTACACATTTCTAGGTTACGCTGTAAGGTATAACTGTTCCTTGAAGGTTTTTCTATTAAAAGGCTTGACATACATTGCTAACACTTATAAAATTCAATATATTTTCAACGCTAAAATCTAATTTTATGCATAAGAGGTTCTACAAAATATACATTATGAAGCACAAGCGGCACGAGCCATAATGTACCATTGATGAAATTGATACAGACCCGGACTACGTCATTTAGTTGGAATATTTAAATACCATGAAAGTTGTTACCTCTCAGCTGGGTTTGACATAACGCGAACAAGTAAGATCCATATTCTGGCTTTGAAACAACTTTCCTGACAACCATCATTTGCATGTTACAGTCAAGCATCACGCAGTCTACTACTAGTCTAATAATTGTCCTCAAACATCAACATCATTAGGTATTCGTGCATAACTGAAGACATAAGTGAAAGAAGCGGATAACATTTTGCAACCTTCGAGTATATTCTAATTTTTTCCCATAAAACTTTGACAAATCTTATAACTTACCTACTTTTTTATCAAGTTTATCTAGCTATGAATCAAGTCCACATTATTTTAATTAAAATTAATATTTCGAGTCCAAAGGCGTCCATTAACGCAAAAATCCGGGAGTTTTTAAAATGTGATGTTATCTGCTTCATCCACTTATGTCTTCAATTATACTTTCAATGAAACTTGACGACTTCTGTGGCTCAATAGTTGAGCGTGTGGCGGCTCACGCCGGGGTCCGCGATTGTATCCCGCCAGTGGAATAAAAAGATGTTCAGTGTTTCTGGGATAGGCGTACTTATCACGGGGCCAGATTGATGTGGTGTAAATCGTCCAAGAAAATTATAATTTTTTTAGATAATCATATGCATTACTTTAAATAATTTAATATATTACTTGCGTACTAAGGAAAAATAAATTTGGTGAGGTTTGTTGTTTGTAAAGTCATAAAAGCATAATATTATATAATTAAATGTAACGAAATAAACAAAAAATCCAAGAATTGGTTGATCTTTCCATCTGTTTGAATCGTCATTAAAAGAAGTTAGAATCCACAATCATCGGTCATTATAAACTACACGCAGCTAATGCAAACTGAAATCACTTCGAGTTAACTAGAGTGAAGTCAGCGGCGGAACGTTCATTAACACCACCGGAGTGAAGTCTCTTCAATTCAGCAATAATCCGGCAAGCAGCGAAGGCTTTTATCAGGAGAGGTCTCCACAGCCGGCGAAGTCGAGGGCGCACTTGACACTAAAGTGCTGGCTGAAAACGCTGCAACGCATTTAATTATCACTTTTTATTAACGGCTTTCCTTTAGATTTCCTTAATGGTTTTGCTAGAAACATAATGATATACGTCGAGTCCTAATGTTGCTTACATATGTAAGAAGGGATAATGTAATTGTGAATAATTGATTCATAAAGTTAGGAATTTACAATACTAACAATGCGATGAATAGATGAACGTCTTTTCCTGTAAAGCAACCATTCTACAAGGTCCAAACTCCAGATAAGCTCATTATGAGAATCTATATCAATACATCTATAATAAAAAATAGTATTACAGTAAAATTGGCCTGTCTGTACATTTAGTATTTTTACAAGATAATTAATATTGGGGTGCTAAGTAAAACTAATAGAACATAAATCGACAGAAAAAATGTTGTCTGTTTATCTGTTTGTCTGTTTGTACGCACTTATCTCCGGATCTACTGGATAGATTTGAATAAATATTTTTTGTTTAATAGCTATTAACTCTGGACAACATGAAATATACTTTTTATCCCGGGAAAAAGAATGGTTCCCGTGCGACAGACTAATTTTCGCGCAACGAAGTTTCAGGCACCAACTTGTGAGAAATGTTTTATTATTCTGATCTTGATCATCAAATTTTTGTCGGAAGAGCCGTACGTGTTCAAAACTTTATCCATTTTACTTGTCTAGCGTGACGGTGGAGGAGTTATGGAGGGTTAGAGAGCGATGTGGTCTCCGAGACCCCGCGGTACATCACCGTGACTAACGGCCGCGAAACGCAGACGAGGGTTAAGTGAAATATTATGATTACGGCGTTTGTAATGTGGCTTAATTAGACGCAACCTTCGCCTTCAGAGCACAAATATCGTATTTAAGGGAAACGCATAGGAACAGACACTTCAAAAATAAGGTCATTTAAAAGCCCCTCTCACCTATCTAAGTTCGGTAACGATGGATAATATTTAGATCCATTAGGCCCTGCTAGGAAGTGCCAGTGTTACTTTTGGGACAATAGCCAAATAAAATGTTGAATATTTTTTTATTACATTGTTGTAAGTTGTAACCCTGGAAACTTATTATTTTTTATGATAGTAGGGGGGTAAGCAAGCAGACGGGTTACCTGATGGAAAGCAACTGCCATCGCCCATAGAAACTCATGACGTCCGAAGAGGTGCAAGTGCGTTGCCTTGCCCTTTATGAGGGAATAGGAATAGGGGGATTAGGGAAGTTAGGTGACCGGTAAACTCGCTCACTGAACGAAACACGGCACAACATCGTTTTACGCCAATTTTTTGTGAGGCCGTGGTATCACTCCCATCGAACCGTCCTATTCGTGCCAAAGCATGGCTCTTCCACGGCAAAGTATTAGTGACTATAGAAATCTACAGCTCCACAACTTCGTATCTGTCCATACAACACCGAGCCTATTAGACGCGGTTTTTTTTGGTACTTGGTCCATCAGAATGTAACGTAGAGGCAGCATGGGACATACATTAAAAAAATAGTAAAAGAATAGTGCCCGGTGATCGAGTGTTTGCCAAGTGAACGTTGGGCGTAAACAATAAGACTGACAAAAGGTGTTTGCACACCTTCGTGTTGACCCTCCGACCTCACCCATGACACGAATGCTCATGAAAGGGGGAATTTAACGATTTTTCATTATTTACATTGACACTTAAAGTAGATACTGCAAACATAATAACGGGGATTTTTTTTTCTATATTCCTAATCCTACTACTATTATAAAGGCGAAAGTTTGTAAGTATGGATGTATGGATGTATGGATGTTTGTTACTCTTTCA
>JAOTAV010094290.1:0-10919 GCA_026546445.1 Cyclargus thomasi | reverse complement strand
CTAGTATTAATTCAGTTATTATTCTAATAAGACCTTGTGATACGAAAAAATAACAAGGCCGTATATTGAATTGCCTGAAACCATGCAGGTTTATAATGGTCATAATAGCCCCCTTGAATTTATAGTTTAATAAAAACAAAAATGTAAATTGCACTGATATTAAACATCGCAGAAAGCACGAATCTCGCGTAAATGTAATCAAAAATAATGACGCGATCTTATAAAATGGTACTTTAGAGTTTGTCCACACTAAGCGGATTTGGTACGAAGTGAAGTGAGCTAGCGGATGACAACGACAAAAGTGAAGAGGCTGCTGTTTTACCTAACATTCATGTCGTAAAATTATTTAGCATAAAAATTGTCGGTGACGTATTTTAGAGAAATATCTTTGATATTACACTCCTTTCTTTAGGTCTCTAGATTATGGGACATGGTGCAACTACAATGCTTATTGCTATAATCGTTTTTAATGATATTAAGGGGGCAAGCGAGCAGTTATCCGAAGAGTCACAAGTGCGTTGCCGTTGAGGGAATAGGGATAGGGGATTAGGGAAGTTAGCTACCGGTAAACTGACTCACTGAGCGAAACACAGCACAACGCCGTTTCACGCCAGTTTCTGTGAGGCCGTGGTATCACTACGGTCGAACCGGGCCCATTCGTGTCGAAGCATGGCTCCTCCCACGGCACTGAGCATCCGTATTATGTACTGGAGATCGAAAAATGACTCATTGGTACACGCCTCCACCGGGGATTGAACCTATACCCTCTCGAGTCCAACGGTCTTATAACCACAAGGCCACTGAGGCTTGAACAATGGGGGAAATTGAAAGAGAGCCAATTGACGGACCTATGTCAATTGATCGGAATATGTCAATTCCATATAAGCCGTGATCTGTCGGCTCAGTTTGACATAGCCCGACCAAATTACTTAGATACACGACCTGTATCTATTCCAACTTTCTCTGATTGTACATAGAATGGAAATCTAGCTCTGTCACTTTGAAGTACCCAAAACTTACTCATAACATATAATTTAGAATATATCTGTACCTAGTCGAAAATAAAACACCTTTTGTAGTTAATTTTCAATAAATGTTAAGATTTGGGAGTCAGAAGCTATTTACTGTCAGGCCATAAATATTAAAATAGTAGTAAAAATAAAAATGATAGTGGAAAGCGATACAATATTTATTTATTTCAGATCTTCAGGTTATCGGAGGATATATTGGATCAAGTTGTCCAAGATGACGGTGAAATTCAAACGTCGACAGTTGTTGCTGTATACTTACAAAAGACACCTGTTTTCCTCAGTCTATACAAAAAATATTGTCTTGGCCTAAAACGAGCCGACTGTGTTTTGGTAAGAGAGCTTAAAGATTTTATATTTAACCTCTGTAGCAGATAAAGACATATTAGTGCCGTGATACAAGATAGTAAAAAACTTAAAAATATATAAAAGTCCAACAAGTTTTCATCACAATTAATTTTGTAGGTGAAAAAGTCCAAAGACTCGAGCGGGGCTTTTTCCCGCTTTTGTACAAGTCCACCGATACCTCGAAGAAGACCAGATATAACCTCACTAGTCCACAAACCTCTGGAACAGTTTAGAGAGCTGCTCCGCCTCATGAGGAATGCCGCCAGTGCCACCGGCTCTGGCCCATACGACCAGCTTGAGAAAAAACAGCTACAAGTCATAGTTGAACAACTACAGGTATGAATTACAGTCAAGATAGAATAAGTTGAGCGGAAGTAAAGCATACAAATGAGAATATGCAAGAGAACTGCACACATGCATTATTATGTTATTTTTAAGCATAAATTAAATCAAACCTGATGAAAGGTATTTATTACAGACCGTATACCAAGATGTGACAGCTGGCTCGGGACTGATGGGTCTGGCTGGAGATGGGAAACCATTGCTCTCTGTTGCTGACCTCGAGAGTCGACTAGTGTTCACTAGATGTAAGGTAAGACATGAAATGTGTCTTTCTTCTAGGCCTTTGAAGGCTATACCTATCTTCTATTACTTCTAGCATTACAATTCATTTGGATGCAATTTTTAGCCGTTTGTTCTAAGTACTGGAGGCAGGCAGTGGATATTTGGAGGAGAACTGTCGAGGGTGGAGGGGAGGACAGTGAGACCCTACTGGGCACTTCTGTTCACGGATCTTCTATTGTTCGCGACCGTGTCTAGAGACAGGGTGCTTTTTGTTACGGAGGAGCCGGTGGCACTAACTACCGTTTCAGAAGCCCAATTTAATATAAGGAAAAAAGGTTAGTTCATAATTGTAATTCTAATGTTAAATATGGGGACACAAATGTTAAATAATAATTTAATGTTCTAAATACATCAGTTCGTTTATGAATTTTTCATAAATATTAGATTTTTTTATTTTAGCTACAGAATTTCGACTGCTACTCGGCCGTCCAGGAGGGGAAAGTCCATTGGTATCATGTACCCCGCGTACACCCTCAAAAACTCGGCCAATTGTACTCCGAGCTCCCTCAGTCGACCTCAAAGCCGTGTGGCAGAGCTTATTACAAAGACAGATGTGAGTTTACTTTCAAATGAAACGATTGTGAGTTGAGTGTTGTAAGGAGATTGAAATTAAAAAGCAAAAACGTCTAAAAGTATTCTTAAAATTAAAAATATTACTAGTCTAAATAAAATGAAATCAATGTAGAAAACAAAGTTTACAAATGACGATAATAAATTAAAGAATTACTTAATCAATCCATTTACTTGACAGGCATTTATAAAACTTGTGATTAAAGATAACTCTTTATTACAGATACCGAGCACATACGATGTCCGGCACGCCACTCGGTTCACCGCTCGACTCCCCAGACCCACAACTGACATTCAGCCTGGCGACTTTGGACTCCCAGCAACGTCAGGTATCAGCGTCCAGCATACAGCGACACTCGAGTCTTGCTCTCTTACCGGCAAGTTCATACCGCTCTCATCTAAATATGCTTGTGGAGGAACGCAATGAAAAGGACGTCCATGTTAGTTTCGACGTTAGGTCAAATTCTACGTCACCTCAACCCCAACCTGTGAGAGGGCCTTTGAGCACTGTTTGGAAAACCGCACCAACTCCCGAAACCCCATCTGCTAATTTGTCTCCAGCAGACTCTCAAACGTTCTCGTCACATTTCGTGTCCACTTCGAGTATAGGTAAAATCGAGGAGCCCGGATCTCCGAGTGCTCTGCTCACACCTGACGGTGGTGATGATTACTCGGAAGTTTCCCCCTGTAGATGGGAATCGTTCGAAGCTGATCTAGCGCTCGTCGATATCGACGTTGATCCTTCTTTCAAGCATGTGGTCGAAGAATGTATATTTTTGCCAGATAATACTGTTATACCTCCTGTCCCACTACCGGAGCGACCGACTCCACCGTCATATCTGGAACTTTGATCGGCAGAATCAGATCCAGAATTAGTAGATACGTTGTTCTGGACACCTAAAAATTTGAGCTAATGCTCCTTTAACAAAATTTTCCACAAAACTTAATGAGCTTCGGAGTATAGCCAGAAAAATGCCAAGTAATATTACGTGTTAGGTTATAATAAAATGTAAGAAATTAGTACGTGAAATCGCTTAAAGTTGAGCTCCTTAAGGTTGTGGTTATCCTAATGAGAGACATATTTTCGAAAATTATGATATTTCTACAAATTTCTTTTACATTTGGCTAAAGAGTTTTGTAGACTAAAACCGAACAGTAATAAAATGTGTGGATTTTTCGATTTCCCTTACCCAAAAATGCTTTAAAGTTCCCACGTATTAAATAAATGTCGCTTATGATTAGGAGATATATTATACCAAAATTTTGGATTTTACAGTATTATAGATGTCGGTGTCAAAATTGTAACTATAGGGTACCAATTGTAAGTAACGTTTGTACGTTTTCAGAATTGTTTTCTAGTGTTATATTTGCTTCTCGAGTCTTCCGTCCTCTTCATAGAAGTTTTGTTACGGGGAAATCATGACTCCTGCTGCTTTCCCTTGATCTTTCTCTTCGAATTTTATTATTCGATTTATGAAAGCAAAAGTTACAGTTATGTTTCTGTTTATTTTCTGTTGTGACGTCTAAACGCACTTTGAGATACTTTATGTGCATAGCCTTACAAATTGTAAAGGTTATGTGGATATTTGGCGATTATTTTTGCGATATAGTCATAATCCATTGTAGCTAATCATTTTTATTTCACACCGCTTCTTATAGATATACACTAGTATTAGTATGGTGTTACAATGAAAAATGGTAGTCGATGTGTAACGTAGTTACCGCTTTTTGTTGACAAATATGCACACATAATGATATCATGTTTTTGCAAACGCGAACTTTTTCAATCGTCAGCATCGTAAAATGTTCACATAACCTATTCCTCGGGGTGATTTGTGTATTTTTTACAATAAAATTTGGTAGAAATAAATCGATAATTTTAGATATTGTCTTCGGCTGTGTAAATTGATAGTTGTATAGACGATTTACGAGATGAAACAAATAATTTTGAGAAAGCCTTTACTTATTGTTCTCGATTCTTTTAGGCGATATTGGAATTATAAAAATTTTGATGTTTTGTTTAGATTTGAACATATTTCTATGATCGGTGAATAAATGACTTTGTCGGTGATTTTTTTTATTTCGATTCGTTCTTCCCCTATTTTGCGACGCTAACGAACTAAAGTTGCATAATATAAACAACCTACCATTTTTCTGTGTAACGCATTTTTGTAATGTACACATTTTTAAGTTGAAGCACAATAATTTTTTTCACCGTGAATTAAAAATAAGAACAAGAACAACTTTTAAATCAAAATTTTTACTCAGCATTAGAATACTTCTTCAAAAATATCTACGTCTTGTTATAGCTTAGTTTATTTGTTATATTAACGTTCAGGTAAGTTTACAATTTTTATTTTAGTGTTTTTTAATATAATTTGTAAGAAAAAACACTATATTTGATTTTCAATACAATTTTATATTTGGAAATAATTATAGATGCGTCGAAGTTCTGCGGAAACGCAGACGAACGCAGGCGGTAGTGCTACAGAAGCTAGAAGTACGAGAAGTCGGGGTTCAACACTACATCTACAAAGATGGATGACACAACTGCCAGAAGCTGAAGAACTAGATCCACCTGAACCAGATATGGAGGTTAGAACTTTGAGATTTTATCAAAATCAGCAGCGAACGCTATTGAAAATAAAAAAAACCTTAAAACCATATTTTAGAATTACTAATACTAGCTATTAATTTGTGATATTTTACAGATGTGGAGTATAGAGGAACTAAGAAAAAGGTCAAGAGAGTTGAATTTGCTAGAAGTAGCTGAACTTGTTGAAAATAAAGCCGCCGCTGAACCCAAGGACCAATCGCCTCCGGAAAAAAAGGAAAATGACCGAAGTCCTTCCAAAAGCAGTAATTCTGGTAGTCAAGTACGTAAATGTTTCAAAGCAATACTACTAGTGATAAATGTTTGCTCAAGCAGGTAAAAAATATTTATTATCTTTTCAGATTACCGTTCGAACTAGCCCAGTTGTTGTAGATACGATACCAGTTTGTAGGCAATGTCACAAAAAATGCTTGTCTAAGCCAAACAGTCCATTAATATCACAAAAAGAACCAGAAATACCTCCCAAACCGAAACTCGAGCCGTCACCACAGAACTCCCAGTCCAACAAAAGTTCCACAAGCTCATGTAGTATAAGTTGTAATAAGCGCAAACAAAAGTATTTTTGTCATTTAGAACGTAAAGGTGCTATGAAAATTCGTCCCGAAGATGCCCCAAAGGCTGCCTTGAAGGTTATAGATTCGATAAGCCAAAGCCAAAAAATGCTTAAGTCTAAGTCTTATGACCTTAAGTCTGATCCCTTGGTCTTAAATAAAAGTATATCTAGAAGTCAAACGAAAAGTCAGTTGGAGCTCAGAAAGGAGAATTCGATAATGTCACCTAGTCCAACATCAAGCAGTCGAAACAGTCCGCTATCCACTAGTCACACCACTTGTAGTTCAATGGTCTTTAATTCTAGTTCGAATGATTTAAGAATATCTAACTCCAGCATACCGAACCAAGTGCAATGCGTCATTGCTCAAGAGAAATATATCAATGAAGTGAAGTGTGTAGAAAATGTAACCTTACCGAGAGCCAAAACGCATCCGTCATCTACTAGTAACAAAAAAGAAGAAATTACACGGAAAAAGGCAGAATTTGTCCTCAATAAAGTATTGGGTATGAATATAATAGCTAAGAGAGAAAACGTAGGTACATGCTTAAGAACATCTTCGGTATTTTTAGACGATGACTCAATACATGAAGATGAGCCTGATTTTAAAATAGAGAGAGGTCTCCGAAGATCACCTAGGATGGGAATATCTGCTATAAGTAAAATGAATGGGGATTTAAGTAAAAGTAGTGAAACAGGAGAAGAGGTAAACACAAATTCAACTGATGTCCTCTCAGATGAGGATTCAGAACTAGGTCCTCTCATGTTAATGGGCCTTTCTGCTATAAATCCAGCTGCTCATTTGATGAGAGTAGAGCCGTTTAAACGAAAGGCAGTTACTTCCACCACCGCAAGTCCTAGACCTGGAAGTCTGGCTTCGATTAAATCCGAATCACCCGTCCCTAATATAGCTGTCGTGCCACCGACACCCGACTATAATTCTAAAAATAAGACTGTAAGTCCCTTATTCTCAAAGTAAATGTTATTTAACACTAGTTGAAACGTTCATTAAATGTTTTATTGTTATAGGATGAACTAGTAGATGATTCTCCTGACTCTCCTGATATTCCCGATGACCTTCCATATGTTACATTAAAGAGGTAATTTATTTTAATATATTAAGTAGAACACCTTAAAATTAACTGTAAATAAAACATAATACAATAATTAACATTATAGGTATGGCACAATGTCTAGTCTGGAGAGGTTGCCTTCAGATGAGACTGACGATGGTGAACTAAGACTGAATCCCCAAGAAGTAGAGGCATCAAAAGCTCTAAGTACTGGTAATATAAAAAAGTAAATTATGTTTTGTCAAATCTTCGAATCACTACACTAAGTCATTATACTCGTATTATTTCAGTGACAAGCGCTGCTGGAGGACTGATGGGATGGACAGCTCGAGCAGGATCTTTTGTTGTGGAGAAGATAAATATTTTCAGTCACACTGAGACTGTGCCAAATACTTCTGTGGCATATAAACAGCCTTCGTTCTTGGAACGGTTAGTAATTATTATTCGAGTATGGATATTAACATCTGAAATAGTACGATGTTTTCAGCATAACAATCATATTTAAAACTAAATATTAATATTATGTTCAGTATCTTAACACAGATTTTCTTTTTACTAATCAGGAGGAAATCGTCTTGTTTGGAAGTGAAACGCTGAGTATGAGTGGTTAAGATTTTTGTTATTTTGAGTATAGTTGAATAGTACACGAACTTAGTACTTACTTGAGTTAAATGTAAAATAGTTTAGACGCTAGTTTGTCTAGAACTGTTGATATTTTATAAAATGAGTTACGTAGACAAAATTATATGATTATAAAATTGTTTTAGATTTACGCTCTGTTTGTTAAAATTAATACTAACCTAACTTTATTTAGATTAGACTCTTTGAATAGACTAATATATTTGAGCTGTGAAACTGCTAACAAACGTAGTGTTTCTATTTTTAATGTTAAAATATTTTTGTAATAGAAATTATTTTACTTGATTGTATAACTAAGGTGTGTCTTGTTTTTAATAAGTTTCTAGTTCAGATGGTTCAAGGCATAGATTTTTCTAAAAGAGTTACTTATAAATGTATTATTAAATTGTTGAATGAATACAAACAGGTGTCTTGGCGTAAGTGACTGGAAGTCTGCAATCGGAACAGAAGAGGGCACCGTCGAGACTGGAGAAGGGAGTGGTGCTAGCGGAGAAGAAGCTTGGGGTACTCCTTCCTCTGGAGATCTCTCTGACAACCTTCCAGATTCTGAACATGGAACACTATCGGTAAATAATCATTATTTAAAACTGTCAATTCATTGTGGATGAAAACAGCCAAATGAAACATAATTTATAAAACAGATTTACTTTCAGTCCCCAACAAAATCATCATCTTCATACGCAGGCGACGATGATACAGAGCTAATGATGGACGAACTCTTGATGGCGCCAACTATAACTGGTCCAACTACACTTAGACCACTTTTACCAAGGTGATTGTTAATGACAATAACACAGAAAATAATAATAAGACATAATATTATAATAAAGAATTTTCTTTAGGGATGTCTTTCGACGAAGATTGGAACCGCTTTTAGAAGAGGAATGCTCCGAGAGCGGCAGTGATGATAACAAACCCACACCCACTAACTCTGACGACCAGGTGAATATCAAATCTAGCACATATTAAAGTATACGGTGAATAATAATTGGAATGATTATTATTGTTTTATGAAAATAAAAAAATCATTCAATGAGAATTTTATAAAAATTACTAATTTAAAATAATACTCAACAAAAACATAAGTTTTATTGATGTTGTGTGCATAGAATCAAATGAAAATTTTAAGCAAATGGGTCGAGTATTAAAACAAATTGATCAGGGTTAACTTGGAAATACACATTGATTTCTAGAATGACCTTGAGAACTCAATACTGTTAGTTATGAAATCGTAATAAACGCTGTATATTATAGTACTTATATCATTCTACAAACCACATAGAGTATCGTATAGTCAAGCATGAAACGTAGCGTAGTTGCATGACCCTATCCTCAATATAGGTTCTGTTTGGGGTTTTTGTGTTCCTTACAAAATTGCTGTCGGGGCTATTGGTCATGTGGCATAGACTGTAGCTAGGTGTAATCTCACATTGTGACTGGTCCGCTGGTGCGGCGCTTGGCGCAGGACAGCGGGCGTGGCCTCGATGCTGACGACTGTTGCGACGCGCCGCACCCACCGCCCTCTGCTTCCGAGCCCGGTGAGTCCTTGTACCCTATATTAAAGAAGAATAGAGCATAGGCTAATGGCAAGAGATATAGAAATAATGTAAAGCTTACCAAGATTGTAAGTGAAGATTATAATCGTATAAGTAATAGAATACTTTCCCGTTTGACAACAAAGTATAAAACAAAACTTGAACCAAAATTAAATATCATATGAAACGTACTATATATACTGAATGTTATTCCAAAGTCCTGAAGTTTGTGCACGATGCATGTATGTGTAATCGAGACAAACTGTACTCTGTATATTATTAAATATATTGTACTGAAGTATTTGTATTTACCCAGCATGGTATAAATGTTGAGTTGCACAACATAGACAACACTGAATAAACTGAAGAAAGTATCACTTAGAAAGGAGAGTGTAGAAAATGATCGTAAATATTTATAAAAGTAAATTTGATGATATTCATGGCGCAACAGAAGCAGAGGACGGTGTGTGCGGCGTGGGGCCCACAGCCCATGGCGAGGAACTCGCTGGTGGAGACGAGGCGGAGCTGAGTCCAGACCGGACACCCACCAACGAGGCACCCTTGATGCCCTTACAATCTGGTAAGAGGAAAACACATTGAAATTTTACAGGACGTTTGTTTGTTAACTTCGATAGCTTTGAAAGTTAATTTATAAAAAGTACTTGTGATGATAAAAACGTGATCCCATTAATTGAACATAATCTTGGATTTGCCAACTGCAACAGTCGCGTAACCTGGATATCGGCCGCCCGGGACGGAGGACAATTTTGTCGTCTTCTAGAACTTCCCCTTAACTAGGTTTTTCAATTAAATTGTACATTTTGTACAGATATGAAGTGCGATTTTTATGCACGCGGATATTATTCGCTTTTCCTGTCATATTTTACAGCTGAGTAGCGGAAAAGCAATCATGCAAATAAAAGCCGCAGCGTTTTCTGTACTTTTTTCATAACCCCCAATTTATAGTTTTGTTAGAAATATGAAATGGTCAAATATTTAGGATATTGTATTATTTTCTGTGAAATTTGGCCGCCCCCTAAAAAGTGTCGTCCGGGGTGAACCCCTGCCCGCCTTTACGCCACTGTTAACTGCAGCTAATTCAAAATATATATCAGTTATATTTGATGCAGTTTCAAGAGAGTGTGCGGAGCGAGTATCTGTTGGCGGCGGTCGGCGGGGCTCGGCCAGTTCGGCCAGCACGCCCTCCACACTCGAACGTACTACAATACAGAACCCGACTCCTCTTCATCAGCTGTCACCAGGTAACTTACAACTCGCATGAATCTTACGCAATATACAAATAAAAAAATGTATTTAGCACGTTTCAGTTACTTATAGTTTCTTAGATAATAAGATTTGAAAATTGTTTGGGTACAGTACTTAGATAAATGCAAACCGGTAATTACAAAGTGATACAATTCAATATACAATATAATATAAAACATTACTAAATAAGTTGAATCTATATAATTATAGTTAAAAGGATAGAATTGACTATATTCTATTGAACTATAACCTGCCAATAATGAAAATGAGTCATTTAAAAATGATATCGAGAAAAGCTACTTAACCCGTGATTCACTAGGTGAAAAAGACTAACGTAAATATCTTATATGAGTCCCTCGGACTCACATATTTTTAATGTATCTTTCTTATCGAATAAAAGAAAATTTATGAATATATAATTATAAGAAAAAATAATAAAACTTAACAAGATTCCTAAGATGTCATTAAAATTTTAAGATATGGCACACAGCACTCCGTCAAAACCACGATATTTTAAAGATATTCAAAATAACAAATATTCTAAAAATGGAAAATAAATTGCGTTAATAAACCAAAAAAGGTACACAAAATTAAATAAAATAAACTTAAATACTTACTTATAAAATAAAATATGTTTCTATATAAAGTAAAAATGCGGGTTTCTACTACTAT
>JAOTAV010094289.1:0-10920 GCA_026546445.1 Cyclargus thomasi | reverse complement strand
ATTCTGTATATCTTTTAACCCACTATCGTAATAATTTGCATTCAATAAATTTTGTTTTACACGCATATTCCCTATTAATAAATTTTACGCGTGAAATTTATTAATTATCCCGTTTTTAAATCATCTTTTGATTACTGCTCGGCTCCTATTGGACGTAATAGCCTTTCTCGATAGATGGACGAACCAACACAAAAATGAGGATCAATTCAGGCCTGTTGTTCCTGAGATTGGCGCGTTCAAACAAACTCTTCAGCTTTATATTATTAGTAAAGATTATTTTTTCTTGTACAATCAGAGAAAATGAAACAGGTACAGATCGTGGATCTGAGTAATTTGGTCGCGTTATGTCAAACTCAGCCGACAGATCTAGACTTGTATGGATTGACATATTCCGACCAAATGACGTAGGTCCCTCAACTGGCTCTCTTTCAATGGGGAGCGCATTATACTATTACTGTTTACCGTATAATCGAATGGAGCCTTCCGTCTCCCCCAGCGAGTTCTTGGATATACAGCGGTAGTTGCCAAAGTCCCCCGACTGCAGGTTCCGTACCGTCAGCTTCATGTGCGCTCTGGAAGAAGCATCGTCAGTTAAAGACGTCCCTAGATATATTTTTTTATTTCTATGACATATCACACGTCACGTAAAATAACACGCACTTTTTAAAAATACAAAAGTCTGTTTTGATGTTTGACTATCTATTTCACCGAAAATGTTGGTTGGATGTATTCGGTGTACAGTTGACTTTGACTCCGAAAGTTATTTTTTTATAAAAATATAAAAATTCCCGTATAATCACAGAAATTTCGTTATTCAATGTATAAGTGTCACGCGGGAAAAACAAGAAACTATGTTCTAGTTTAAAGTACTTTTTTTTAGAAACTATGGTACATTCAAGTCAAAAGTTGAAGATAGAAGTGTCTAATTAGATTGTTTAATGGATTTCTAAATAATCTTCGACCCTATAGCAGTAAGGTTACCGTAAATCTACATATACGCGAGCGGAGAACTTTTTCCCCCTTTTTCGTAAGACGCGTAGATGTAAAAGCCTGAATTTTCTTTCAGTTATAGCTGATATGGAGGAGGTGCGTGTATATTATATTTTTAATATTACTTATATTTTTTTAAATATGCTATAATTTTAAATAAAACGCTACGCACAGTACAATATTTTGACATGACACGATAATCATACACGAAATACTTTTTTGTCCATGGTTGTAGTCAGTGATTTCAAATCAAATCAATTCTTTTTTATTTGCAAGGAATATGGTACAACACGGTGATAGTATTTTACATTTCCACATATTCTAATACATTATTATGTGCAAATATCTCTTATATTTGCACATTATAATGTTATATACAATGAGTTAATTGTACACGCATGCTCATTTAAATATCTGCCATGCGTCTCCTAATTTATTATATAATTATTATTACCTTTTCGTTTTAATATATCAAGCAGAATAAGTATATCAATCAAATTTTATAAAATCAATTAATTAAAATTAAAAATATTTAGATTATATTATTAGCATTTGGTCAAATTATAAAATAAGTCAGTAGATTTTATTTTTTCAATAAATTAATTACAATTATTACATAATATGCAAAATATAACATAAGGTTTGAGTACTACATTTTGTTACATACGTTACTTATACATTTAATTAACATATTTTAGGTAATTTATTCATTTATAATAATATCACTATCTTCTTCTTTTAAAATAAAATTGAGAGCCTGTGATTTAATTGAGAAAAGATTTGATTTTTGTAGCTCCTCTGCACGACGGATTGGAAAATTTATGGTCGAATTTCGACCACATGGCGGCATCTAGTTTTAGTAATTTTATCATAGAGTCTGATCAGATGGTTAACATAATTTTATATAATATTTTTATCATTTTAATTTTATCGGCATAATAATTCCAATTGGAGTAACTGAACACAGGAAATCTATGAGAAGCTAGGTTATTCCACAAGGTAGCACAGGTTATTCCAGGCGAGGCGGATAATGTGAAACATTTTGCAATGGTAATGAGACTCGATAATGCAGCTCAGGATAAAATTGTTGATGCTGAAAATCGAACGTCCAAATTAACCGACATGTGGAAACTGAAATATCAGTTTGTAGGAATAATGTTGTTAACAGATTTTATTGAAATAATGCAGACTAATAACATCCGATAAATAGAATAGAAAGATATTGATCCACAATAATATTGTTCACATAACTAGATAGTAATATGCATATACGAGAGTATATTAGTGTAGAAATATGTACAATTTTGTACGTAAAATCTACTTGGATACCATTAGGCAGAAATGCCTTATGATAACCTTACTTACATAGTAAGGTAATAAGAAAAAAAAAACAGTCAAGTGCGAGTTGGACTCGCGCACGAAGATTTCCGTACCAACGGAGAGAAAAAAATGCACAAAAGTTATTTTCTTAAATTTTGTAGGCAGGATTTGAACCTACGCCGTATAGGAAACTGATAAGTTTAACCAGTGTCACAGACCGTTAGGCCACGCTGCCAATTACACGTCGAATTTAACGATCTAATGTTAGGGAAGGGAAAAGCAAAAAATATACAATTTGTTGTACTAGAGAGCCACCCACAAATATTTAATTTATTTTGTTTTCAGTATTTGTTGTAATAGCGGCAACAGAAATACTGTATATTCTGTGGAAATTCCAACTCGCTAGCTATTACCGTTCTTGAGATACACTCCGGAGACAGACAGAGAGACAGACATCGAAGTCTTAGTGATACCCCTTTTTTACTCTTTGGGTACGAAACCCAAAAAAAGAAAACAATATATTCTAAGCTAAAAATATCTTTGTATATATCGGTCACGGCAAGTATGTAGATTGAGCCGTGATCTCGCCTAATGTGGGGTCAGAAGCCGCTCTCCCCAAAATATAGAAATATTTTCGCTTTTTCGTTTGCAATAAACTGAATGGAACAGGGACAAGTCAATTTGTTTACGTTGTTGCCCGATATTGGGCCTATCTTTTATCTCTGTTTGGTATCTCCCGCCGCCTCTGGTCCACATTAATATAAGCACGATACGCTACATGGCAGCGGGTTGTAAATTATACGTGATTGTAGCATTATCGTCCGTTTTGGGGGTGGTTAAAAATCCCTCTCTAAATTCGTAGGTACTTTTTGCCCGACTGCGCAAGAAAGAGGGTTTTGTCTTTCGAGAGTCTCTGCAGCTTGAACGGCTTGATAGGTTATAACGTATCGTCAGATTTGTCTTAATAGCTCAAGTGACACTGGGTACATAAAAAAAATTAAAATCAAAGGCGGATTTTGAAGTCAAAATTGTGAGGTTTCAAAAAAATTCCTCAACCCTTTTAGGTCGAGTAGGTTATCGAAATGAAACTTTAAATAGCCATTTTAAAAATATAGATACCCTGAGTTTAAAAATAGTTATTATATTATAATTAGTTAAATGTCTATAGACGAGATGGGGTAGTTTGATCAATTTATATAGAATCTGTGTTTAACTTCACTATTTTTATTTTTTTATAATATGTAGGGGGCAAGCGAGAAGACGGGTTACCTGATGGAAAGCAACTGCCGTCGCCCATGGACAATCGCGACATCCTAAGAGTCACAAGGGCTTTTTATGAGGGAATAGGGAATGAGAAATAGGGATAAGGGATTAGGGAAGTTGGGCTACCGGTAAACTCACTCACTGAAACACAGCGCAACGCCGTTTCACGTCAATTTTCTTTAAGGCCGTGGTATTACTCCGGTCGAGCCGGCTCATTCGTGCCGAAGGAATGCTCTCCCACGACAACAAATGTCTTATGACTATACATACTACCATAGACCAATTATTTTAGTTATAATTTCTCTATGATACTACTAAAAATATATTACTACGGTTCATTGGCAGTGCGTTGATAATGGACTCTTGTTAACGTTCTAGTCTTCGCCATCAAAATACTCGTAGATAGTATTAATAATATCATTCAGTTAGAAAACAAATAATTGATCTAAAAATAATCTAGTTTAAGAAATAATCTAGAAAAGACTTGGCTGACTGAAATGCCCGCAGTCTTGAATATCATAGTCTCGATTTCTTTGTTATCCTTGTTGTAAATTATGTCACTAAAATTGAAATTTAATTTAAAACATCCATTAAACTATTAGCTCAGAGAGCAGATTACAGTCGGGCGGAGTGCTGGTTACAATATTAAAATTCTCCTTTCATAAACTTTAAGCTCAAAAGTGCTTTGTTTTACAGGTTTCAATATTAAATGCAGCATTACTTATTATATACTATATATATTTGGATTTGGCTTGTCAGTTAAAAAACTAAAAATTAAATTTAGAGTTGCGATGGCTTATTTTCATAACACAGTTCTTTGTTTAATTTTTAACCGACTTCTAAAAACAAGGAGGTTATATGTTCGGCTGTGGATATATATATTTTTTATGTATGTTCAACCATAGCTCCGCCGTTTGTGACTTGATTTTCAAAATTTTTTCTTTGTTGTATAAGGTATTGTTCCGAATAGGTCCCATATTGACCATGGTGGTGGCTGATGATGGGAACCATGAGTAATCGAGGCAACTCTTCGAAATTTGTATGGAAACATATGGTAATTTTGGTTTCCCTAGAAGCGTCCCAGGTATATGTTACCAAAAAGTAAGATTTAGTACCAAGGTTGCTCGACTCAGGGCAACATGTACGAACAAACCTCTCATTATATTTTTTGGGAGTGAAATCTCTGGCCATTGATGTATAAGTCAATGTCTCTGACATTACGAAAGAACCAACTTATTTTGTAAATCTGACTTCGTATACTAAGGTGAAGCTTAGTTTTTTAGATTATATTTTTGTTTAATTAAATTAAATTAAAATCAAACGAAGATCTAGTACAATACCTGCCTTGCTAGCTCTATTCTCAACTGTGAATAGTGATGCATAACTGCAGGGATTTGTTAGATAAGTTCAAACATCTAACAAAATTGTTCTGTGCTAGAAGTAAAGTTTAATGACCATATGGTAAGATTACTTGCTAATTATTCTTTCAAGCAGTTTAAAAGTATCTTCTATGATAGTTTTGGATGCATTCTGTCAAATCTGGGTGATCGGTCAAGTTCTAATTTTGGTTGTATATTCTTGGCAAAAAAGAGGACTGCAGCATGGAATAAATCATCGAGTTTTCGAGTCATTTTCGAAGAAAGTGTTAGGTTAATGGTGGTGTAATTTTTTAAATTAATATCTTATCACATCAAACTTTTTATCCGTAAGTCTATGACGTGAAGCGTTTTCCAACTACCGATCGAACATAGGGGAACTGATAAGTCTTATTTAACAACTAAACGGATGACGAGCTTCCCATGACGCTTTTCTCTGATTAATATTTTTAACAAAAAATTAAAACCGACTTCCAAAGGAAAAAAACAAAAATAATAAATAAAAAACTAAAAAGTAGTAAATAATATTTATTCTTTAATAGTGCCTGTTTCAGAATCCAGTGAGGCATCAGCCTATTTCCGTACACAATCTTCATTATTTTGAAGTCGGTTCCAGTCAAAAATTCAAATTTAGACAAATCATGACATGAAAGAATAAATATTAGTTACTACTTTTTAGTTTCTTATTTATTATTTATAATATTTTTTCTTCCTTTGGAAGTCGGTTTTAGTTTTTTGTTACATATATCAATTATATGTAACAAAAAACTAGTTTTTTTTACATATAATTGATATTTTAGCTATCCAAAATTATAATGTCTGTACCTATAGAAAACCACCAACCAAATATAATTACTCAAATACCTACATTTTTAATAGCAATTATAAATAGCGCGACTATGATTATGAATATATTTATATTGCAGTGACATATGCTTTCAGTTCTTAAAACAACGCCGAAAACCCCAAAGTCGTATCTGTAAGGAATTTCGAAGAGTTCCCTCAATTACTCATGGATCCCATCATCAGGTCACCATGTTTCGGAAAATGGGACCAAATTGGAATAATACCCTATACAACAAAGAAAAATTTTGAGAATCGGTTCACTAGCAGCGGAGTAATCGTTGAACATACAAAAATAAAAAAAAATAAAAATATATGTGGATATATTTTTATTTTTTTTTTATTTTTGTGGAGCCGAACATATAACCTCCTCGTTTTTGGAAATCGGTTAAAAACTAAACTGCCTTCAAATGGCCTTCAAAGTGAACTGATAAATATGATATATTAAATGACATTTTGGTACAAATCTTTACTTATAAATAGAGCCCGCATTAATATATATTTAAAAAAATATATAAATATAATATGAACCAAAAAAAATAAAATATGGAAAATATATTTACGATAAAAAGTATCAATCTTTCAAATAAAGCTATTGTTTATTGCAAAAATACAAAATCACAACTTTATTTAGCGTTGCCTTTTAACTTTTCACAAATAAAACTTTGACACGTCAAACACACCTTTAAAAGTTTTGAAACTTTAAAAAGTTATCTTGACTATTTTACAGCTTAAAATAATATGTTTGCGTAATTATTTTCTGAAAGACTATAAGCTGTATGCGTTTTGTATTTTCTATCGAGTAAAATCTCCATTATGGGACCATCAAGATGCGATTAAGAAGTTGAGAGTTGCGAGCAGTCGCGTCCGATACTCTGTTTTCAGCTTCGAAAACATTGTACGCAACCAATGTACGCACTATCGTTTTTAGGGTTCCGTACCCAAAGGCTAACACGGGACCCTCTTACTAAGACGTCGATGTCCGTCTGTCCGTCTGTCCGTCTATCTCCAGGCTGTATCTCAAGAACGGCAATAGCTAGAGAGTTGAAACTTTCACAGAATATGTATTTCTGTTGCCGCTATAAGAAAAAATACTAAAAACAAAATAAATCAAAGCGCACGTGCGCCGGCCAAGTTCTAAGGAGTAATCTTAGTAGTTATTTGATATTAAAAAAAAAGTAAAATTTGCACTCACTGTCTTGAGCAGATAAGCACTAGACAGTAAACAGATGGTGTCAAGGAACGTATCGTAACCATACCTCAATCTGTAACAGCAAAAAGTGCTTAGAGGCAGTAATAACTGCCTTTAAAAAACATGACTTTGTTGCTTCTAAGATTTCATTATAATATCAGGCGTTGATGATATTTTAAGTTTGTACTGGTTTGTATTTACACCAAGAGCAAGTCATTAGCTTGGTCATCACAAAGCCCGTAGGAACTAGAATTTTTCGACCTGTCATCCAGATTTTTATCGTTCAGTATTATAGAATGTAAATGTATTCTCTTTTGTAATTTATCGTACAAGATAATAACGTAATACAATATTTGACACTTAATATATTTTAACAATACCCAATTAAAAAGGTTAGTTTATGACTAAAAAAATATTATAAATATTAATAATTAAAAACACTTTTTAAGTATAATTTAATTTGGGATTACAAAAGTACAACATTTAAAAATCATTATATTTTAATGACTGATTACTTTCTGTTCGTTTATCTTTTTCTTCAAGTATTTGCTCAATCTGACCTTAACTTTAACTTTGACCTCCAGTCTCTTCAGAAGGTCAGCAATTTCGGGGTCGTCTATTTCCTCAGACTCATCCTCTTCCTCTGGAATACTGGGTGGGGTCGTGGAGGGAGGAGCGGGTGTGGTCGTACTGGGCGCGGAGATCGTGGTCTCGGAGCTCTCGGGTTCGGCGGTGGTGATGTACACGGTCGTCTCGGGGAGGGCCGTGGTAGTAGACGGCTCCTCCGCCTCTTCTTCGTCTAGGTTGTTGAAGTCGATGCCAGTAATTTGCGTGAACCAGGAGTGGAATGGTCCAGGACGGATGAAACCTGTAACATGGTATTTAGTTTTAACATTGGTTGACGCTATTATTTAAGGTTGTTGTGCTATTGAAGTAGAAATATAACGCGGACGTACCACCGGGAATGCCCGAATGGCACCCGTAGATTCCCCCGGCGACGAAGGAGGTGACTCCGACGAGGGTGGGCGTGCCATCATCCTCCACGTTGATGAGGGGGCCGCCGCTGTCGCCCTGGCAGATGGACTGCGACGTCACGTTGTAGAAGGTGGCGCAGATCGAGTTTTCGGTCAGTAGCTCTGGGCCGAACAGCTGCTGGCACGCCGGGTTGGCCACACCGCGCAGATACACCCAAAGGAGAGACTCAGATGTTGGACCTGTATTACATTCATTGGTATCTTATGTAAGCAAAATTTCTACATCTTTTAGCATTATCTCGCAAAAAGTAAACGCTAACATATTACTTTTGTAAATTTTAATACTACAAATAACATAGCGATTAGTGTACCATCAGTCCATATTCTGCCGAATCCACTGGCGTACAAAAGCGCACCGTTGTAGTCCCTGAAAGCGTCAGACGATGGCTGAATGCGGATGGAACGGAGGTTGCCTAAAATAAAAGCGGTGAAAATTAATATTAGATTCCTACAAAACGTCTATATGTATAATATTTCGACTTTTGAAAACATTTCGTAATAACTGTGGACTGGATTTAAATAATTTCATCTTTTGAATAATTTTTCTGACACTAAGACAAAAAATATATGTGCGGATGATGGATAAAGAAGAACCTCCGCTGCGTTAAGCAGGCGCCGTGCGCCGTATGTCACTATAATTTACCAGTCATATGCATCGTCGATATAGAGAATATGAATGAAACGAGCAGGCCGCGAGGGATTCTGGGACCGAAATCCCAGTTACCACAACGAAGAACCTAAGTGTTTCATTGTCGCCTTATTCTTGTTTAACAATAAAATCGAAGACAAATTAGTTTCAGAATAATTATGAGATCTCTAAGTCGACCTTTATTCCGATGGTACAAGTTTCGTTGGCTTTGAAATTCTTTTAACGTCTACTAAAGGAGCCGAGATCTTACTCGAATACTCCAGCGGCTGCGGCAGCTTGATGAGAGAGATATCGTTGGGTTGGGCGACGCTGGCGCGGCTCTCATCGAAGGTGGGGTAGTTGTACATCTCCTGTGACTCCTGCGTCACCTCCGGCCGACTCACGTGAGTCACGCCCGCCAGGACCACCACGCTCACAATGCTGCAAGGAACAAGCGGGATAAAAGTCAATCTCTAGCATCATTTTGAGATTAATTGTAATGGTGTATAGCTTTACGAATAGGGTATGTAACATGGACAAATCTTCGCTTTTTTTAAATTCAATAAAGATATAACGGTAAAATTTCAGGTTGATAACTTCTGTATTTTTAGGATTTTAAGGATATGTTCCGTACCCCTATGGTGAAAACGGGACCCTTTTACCTATGCTTTTACTAAGCCTTCGATGTCTGTCCGTTTGTCTTTCTGTCTGTCTTCAGGCTGTAGCTCGAGAACGTTAATAGCTAGACTTATAATTTTCACAGATTATGTATATTTTTGTTGCCGCTATAACAACGAATACTTAAAAAATAAAGTTAACAAATAAGTGGGGCCCTCATACAACAAACGTGATTTTTTGTCATTTTTTGCTCGATTTCAAGTCATTTCAAGCCTAACTATTGCCATTATGTATAATTGCAATACGTACGTAGGCATTTGAAATGTTCACAAAATATGTAGTTGTATATATATTTTACTAATTAAAAATACAATGTACAAATAATATGCCACGGAACCCTTCGTGCGTGAGTCCAACTGGCCGATTATTTTGTAATAAGTTGTGTAGGCAAGTCGATTTTTTAGCATGTACCATATTTATGTAATATAAACTACAACTTTTGTTATGAAACCAATAATATAATAAACGCAACGTAGCATAGGTATGGGCCCGGAGAGGAGCTCGACAATTTTGACATCTCCTTAATTAGGTTTTTCAATTTAATATAATTTATTTTAAAATAATTTGTGTACATTTTTTCAAAACTATTTTTAATCACACGGATATTATTTTAAATAATTTTTCGGAAAGAATCATTATCAAAACTTTGCAATTACGTACGGAAATACTAGAATTCGTCACAGAATCAAATTAAATTCGTCGATAAAATAAAAAAAAATTGTTACAGTTGTGTTAGAAACATGAAATGGTCAAATATTTAGTTAGTAATGTTAGTAATGTTTGGTATGTTTAGTTCTAAGGTTTAATTTTCATAACAAACGGGTCGGCCCGTCCCGGGCGGCCCTTTATAGAGGGCGGCAAACATTGAGATCAATATACCATAGAGTGGACGCTGCAAAGAAATGGCTCGTGCCACTCCACTGCGGTGTACGCACCGCAGTGCTCTCAGTAGTATTCTAGCTTTCCGTACACTAGTGCACCAAACATTTTACAAAATAAAAGTCACGTAAAATGCCTTCTTGTGTGTAAATACACAGCAAGAATAGTTCAAGCAACACGGGAAAATGTAACGGAATATCAATTCGTCGGTAAATATTCTTATTTAGTTGTTTTTTAATTAAAATTCGAACATTCAATTACTTTGCGCCTTTTTACATCGTTTGTCATAGAGTAAGTACATTCAGAGTGAAATGTAGGCCGTAGAACAAAGTCCCTACTCACATAGACGAGAATTTGAATTTTTGTAATATTTAATTCTTTATAATTTTACTACTGTGTGAAAACACGAGATTATTTAAATAGTTTAAGTCGTTGCATACATTCGAGTGTAGGCACAAAATTGTGTCACTTCTGCTGTATTATTCCTTGCGCATACCTCAAATGTGACATGTTCGATGTTTTAAAACAGCTACTCTATGTATTCGAACTCATTGGCGGCCAACTTCTTTTTTTGATGTTTCATGATACATATCGTCGGGAGCATTTAAACTATAGGATTTAGAATATAGGATTTTAATAACCGCACACTTGTTTCTCCACTTGACCTTCATTACACAGAGCAAAGTCTCGAGAAACTCTGACACTGGCAACTCACCA
>JAOTAV010094288.1:0-10920 GCA_026546445.1 Cyclargus thomasi | reverse complement strand
ATTCTAGAAATATACATAACTTGATGTTTAACTTGCAACGGTTCCTGCAGACGGGTTTACTGTTTTTGGACATTTAGCTTGTTTATTAAATTTTTTAGCGACACCCAGCAACGAAAATACATAATGAGTGAAAATTTCAACACTTTATTTATAAAACTTAGAGTTATCTAAAGAACGGTTCATAGATAGGGAGCCTGAAGACGGACAGACATCTCAGGGTCTCGTCCTACCCTTTGGGAACCCTAAAAGTACCTAGTAATCATAAAAAAAAACTAGCAATATGATGGCAAGCGGTTTCAGTATATCTAGGTTACTAACAATGATATCCATCTAGAAAATGAAAACTACCCGCATAAACCACCATCATCACTGCCGAGCTGAAATCAACCTTATTGTAACCGAGCAGATTACTTTTTCAATCCCCATTCGATAAAAAAATACCACTAACGTAAAAACAAGCGAAAATGAACATTATTGTAAAGATGTAGATTACATTTTGAGTCGTTACTAGTTTTACAATAGAATAATTGTGGGCGAAGTCACAGGATGATGCGATTCTAATAAGCCCAATGGGACAATGGAAAATTTTGCTCGTAAATTCTAAAAAGGCATGTCATTTTAATAAATGTAAAATTTTTAGCGAATTTCAGAAACTACCGGAAGGTGCCCTTTGTTTTAGTTAAAGGGATGTTTTAGCATTTGTTGGTCCTCATAGTTTTTAGGGTTCAGTACCCAAAGGAGAAAATCGGAACCCTGTTACTAAGACTTTAATGAGATTTGATTTGTCCGTCTGTATGTCAGTCTTCACAAGTACGATATACGTGTTTTTTGCCATTTTATTTCTTTTGATAATACATGTGTAGATGTAGAGTTACCGTATTTCAGGATTTAGTCTGAGATTTCAGGATTTTTTACCTTTCCTTTTTATTCCTAAATTATATGTACAATTATGTTGATTGAGCAAAACGCACGATAACAACGACTTGCTCAACCGGACAATCTGCAAAAATCTCAATATTTTTTAATGAACATCAGAACTATTCTCCATACTTTTGATTTTTTCATCTGGTCACCCTATGTATTGCCAGAGTAGACATAACCATAGATTATGCCGACTTCAAACAATCAGATCGTCGCGAGTACTTCTGTAAGCGGACATCGAATTCCAAAGCGATGGAATGTCTGTCCGGCGGGAATCCTAAATATGTCATTTTAATACAACCTTATGTTGTACCCTTGACCTGTTGTTTATGTATTTCTTTATTTTTTAATACATAAATAAAAATAAATAAATAACTACCAAATTAAAAAAAAATGTTTCAAAATTTAATTCTGACAATTTTGATAGCACGTGCCATTTTTTTTTTCTAGGTTCATATTATAGTAGCCAGACTATACGACCCTTTTTAACTTTTAGATTTCAACTTTCCCATTTTTTGGATCTCTAAAGATACGGAGCTCCTCGTGCGCCAATCCATCTCGAAGCTGGTCGGTTTTCTTCAATCTAAAATCGATGGAACACTCAATCTGGCATCAGTTCAGTCCATTCATTTGGCTGGGAACAATGTCTATTGATTGATAGACTTTTTTTATGATATTTAGGGGGCAAGCGAGCAGACGGTTTGCCTAAACGAAAGTAACTGCCGTCGCCGGTATGTCGCAAGTGCGTTGCCGGCCTTTATGAGGGAATAGAGATAGAGGGATTAGGGAAGTTGGTTCCCCGGTAAACTCACGCACTGAACGAAACACAGCACAACGCCGTTTCGCGCTAGTTTTCTTTGAGGCCGTGGTATCACTCCAGAATGATAATTTTTATTCTCGGCTTTTCTATCGATCTCACGTCAGAATCATACTGAGATGATGCCAGATCTACATTTGTGGTTTGTTGACGCCCTGCCCATATTGGAATTTTCTGTCGTCAGTCTCGGACTGAGCCGACGCCCGATTGACCATGTAAGCTCTGACCGTAAACGCTACCTCTCATAACCCGTACCACGCTCGTCTCGTCCCACGGTATCTGGAGAGTTTTTCAACTCTTAATTATAACACTACATCGCTATGAAGCGATAATGAACCTTATGTTGCCGGTTATAAGGTTGAAATGTAATGTCGCCGTATATGTACAGAGCGTACTAGCGACAAACGGGCTAGCAAAATATGGCGACAATTTTGTCGCCCGAGCGCGTCGTACTAACGCAATCGGCACCTTCATTTGTTTAGATAACTTATGAGACAAATTAGGGAGGAAACGAGCTGACAGATCACCTGTTGGAAAGCAACTGCCGTTCCCCATGGACAATTGCAACATTAGAACCTATTACCTTTCTTGTGATAAAGCCTAAAGACAAACAGACGGACAGACAACGAAGTCTTAGTAATAGGGTCCCGTTTCTATCCTTTAGACACGGAACCCTAAAAATCATGCTGTTTGTGTGAAAAACACTCAATCTCCAACGCGAAACTTTCTTAAAAAATACAATTTGAAAAAAAACTTAGACAATGGGTAATAACTTTGCATGTTCTTTTTTCTTTCTTTGAATAAATCTATCATTACTGAAAAACGATGTAGTCTAATCGGTTTTTTGATATAAATTGAAAACAACAAAGTACAAGCCTTCAAAAGTTAGAAAGAGAGATCCGATATTGATTGTGACGTCAAAGTCTATAAGCTGCATACGAAGTTCATACTAAATTACGTTTTGAGAGAAAGAAATGGGTAGAAAACTTAAATTCTCTAATATCTTACTTATTTCTCAACAGAATTCAGAGATTTTTTTTGTCATTCTGTATATCTTTTATCCCTATATCGTCGCTGCGAAATTCCATATGCGGTTTTTTTTTCATTTTTCGTATTTTCGCTAAAAATAATCTCAGTTTCGTTCGGCACATTCTGATAAAACCATTTTTGTAATATATCATGTTGTGGTGTCAATAATATTGTAATTTTCTTTTAATTTTCAATCCAATAACATGTTTTTTGTTGTTTCCCACAGCCTGACCAAAATCACATATGGAATTTGGCACTCGCAGCGGCCAGCGACGATATTTTTATAATTTGCTTTTAATAAATATGGTTTTACACGCATCTTCCCTGTTGACTAGTCGATAAGTACTACAATTTTAGTAAATTTAGATTTTTAGCAATATTATTTAATCATTATTTACGAACAAAGTCTTAAGTCGTTTGTTCGTAAAGTCCACATCCTGAGGATGCACCGATGTTGGGGCGAAACGCGCGTCGAGGTTCTCAACCCGCATTTTTACTTACAGGTTGAGGTTAATTTCGCGGAATATTGCTAAAAATCTTAATTTACTAAACTTCAAACTATAAATTACCCCAAAGTAACACCTTATGTCATATTGTCACTTATTAACTATTACTCAATGACCTAAAAGACTTGTTCTCTCGTCTTAATAAAAGCCTTAGTCTTAATATAATATTCAAGTGGTGTATCGAACATTTGTTTCGGCACAATGTCACTTTGACATGCAATGATTTAATATACCGACTCTACTCTTTGTGTAGGTCCCATGTGTACCCACTTCACCCTTTATACGCCTGTCTCCCGTCTCGTCTATCCTTGGCGGACTTTTCACTAAAACAATAGGCTATGACTTGCTTTACACTCTAACGTTGTAATATTAAACCAGTTTTAGTCAAGCTATTCGGTAGTGCTATAAAATAGTTTAACTGAACTGAAAATTTTGGTAAGAAAATGTGAAAATTAAACTTTTTTTTACTTCTAGTTTGAATCGGCTTCAAAAGTTGCAGACAGATTCGAGTAAAACACAAATACGGAGAACGATAGAAAGAGCAAAGGGCTTTTTGCACACAGTAGCAGACACACAAGATTCCACACAACAGTTCTTAATTATAAAACTTGATAGGTTCAATGATATTTTATAACATCGCAAAATGTGAAGTTCCAGGGGACTTTCTCCTCAAATTGATAAGGTCCAAACATTAAAAACCACAAACTAATTTCTTTTCGAGCAAAGGAATAGTGAACGTATAAAGTATTACACGAACATTGGTCTGTAGTGCCTGAGGCTGAAAAACTTTCCTGGGACAAAAGTAGAGCCTTCAATAGGAGCTGTTGCTGCTTATTCACTCAGAGCCTACGTGTACACATTATCCCCTCATCAACAATAAGCAAAGCGGCAGTTTACATACTCGAATGCAGTTAATGTGTTGTAGTATTCTTTGCTTACAACGTGTTTAACCTTTAAGTTTTTCTTCGCCTATTTTTAAACGTTCAGAAAATATAAGAACACTTGATGACTTGGTGTCTTCGTGTAACTTCCCTCCTCGTCAACTTAACATTCCCAAGACTTTCATGATTGTTTCGAGACTAAAGTCATTAAAGCCGTTCCCTATTTTTGGACTAACTTATTAACTTTGCTGGCTTTGCGACCCGAAGTACATCTTGGCCTTCGAACTCATTTCGGAGGCCAACTTCTGTCTTTGTTCTGCACAACCTGCCAGTCAATGACTTAAAGGTCACGCAGGTCATCTTCAACAGCATCTGTCCAGCGATATCTGGGGTGCCCTACTGGACGGCGTCCTTTTGGACGGCTTATATACTTTAAATATTTTTATTCTGGCCACACTGACAATGAGCAATGCCCTTCCACGACCGCCATCTTAGGGTTGTTATCGGTTGGCGGGTAAAGCGGGGTATACGGATTTTACGAGGTATGCGGATTTTTACTCAGTAGACATTACTAGAGAGAGCTATGCCCAACAGTGTACTTAAAAGTAATTTCAAATAAATATTAATAAAATGCACAGATCCCTTCAAAATTTAATAAAATAATGGCACAGAGACTATATGACACAAAACAACTTAAGTGAAAATCAAGGGTATTGAAAAACTTAGATTGATGAGTTAAAGCTCGTCGTAAAAATCGTACAAAAGTTAAAATCGCGGTCTCGGAGAGACTAGGAGCGGAATAGCGCTTAAGCGCGGTTTTGTCGGTGCCACTTTTTAGACGGCAATTTTGAATCTTTGCAATGTTTGATCGAAGAAGAGTAGTGAGATATAAAGAGATTTATTCACCAACGGAACAGCATTCAATACAATATTACAAAATAATTATACATAAGTACAGAATTTTTATAGGTGAAATATGTTCGAATGAAAGGTGAAATACAACATGCTTTGTAACGAAATGAATTACTATTGTGAATGAAGGTCAATTACTTCTTATAGACAAAACTAAAAAACTTACAACATTAGGTGATGAAAAGAAAAAAATTAATAAGCCTAAACTGTACTTTTTTTTATTAGAGTTAACAAACAGTAACCACAGTGTACATTTTCAAGAATGTATACAAATAAATCTTACTTACTATGATACCAACAACATTTACTACAGATTACTAAAATTAATATTTACGAAAATTTTTTTTGAATTTTAACTAACACTAAAACTGAGTATTGTAACGTAATAAGTAGAGCTTTTTTCAGTTAGAAATATCTAAAAACTTATACCTATCACGCTGCCCAGCTTGTAATCCATAGACGCGTTATAACGAAGTTAGATAATATAAACAATGTTACGGCTTTAGCCGACTGCGCGGACGTAACCTACTTCGGCCGCAACTTGCGCGCCGGAACATGTTTTATTTATAAAGTAATTGTATATTCAGTTAATTAGCATTATTCAGTTGCCGTTTATATGGAATATATTCTATTTACCTGTTACATAAACACAAAGTTAAGCCATGGACGATGAAGCCGTTATCTTCGCTGAAAATGCATTTGTATTTCATATCCCAACAGTTTTGCTTCAAAACTATAACTGGACAATTGTATTTTTTTTCTTTAACTGATCGTTGGGTAAAACGTATTTTCAGACTAACAGACCTGCAAACCTACAAAGTTGAAATAAAAAAAGAGCGTATGTCCAAAAGCGACGGCAGTTGATTTCCATTAGATAACCTGTTTCCTCGTTCAATCCCTTTTTTTTTTTAAATAAGTGAAGTTATTTAGGCACAATTAGACTGTCTAATATTCAGTTTTATAACAAAAAAATAACTTCATAAATAACTTTATTTTCCTATTTATCTATACATATAATAAAACAGTAAAATTGGTGTGTCTGCACATTTAATATTTTTACAAAATTATAAATGTGGGAGTGCTAAGGAACAGTAATAGAACACATATCGATAAAAAGAAACTTGTCTGTTTGTACGCGCTAATCTCGAGAACAATGGGACGGATTTGAATAAATGTAAATGTTTAATAGCTTTATAGGTCTGGGCAACATATAAGATACTTTATCCCGGCAAAATGTACGGTTCCTGAGTGATATACAAATTTTTGCGGATCGATGTTGCGGCCACCAACTAGTTTGTTAATAATAAAATCGTTATGATAGGGGTATTACTGATAAAATAAAACCTACCAACGCGTCGCGCACTACTCCCGGTATTTGTTCCGTTTTAAATGTTCAATTTCCCCTTATAGAACCTTCTTTTCCTACGATAATTTAAAAGCTTTAAATCGAATCCTTTTACAACTATACTAGTTTTAATTTGGAAATTGAAACTTAGCTTTATTTATTTCATGACACAGGCCACAGCCTCGCAGCCAACAAACAGACCGACAGTTTCATTAATTGCTATATTTTAGAATCACCAACCAAGATACTAGTTAAAGCCTGGCAATTCTCTGGCAATTTTTCTCATATAATACGTCTACTCGTTTGTTCCCAAATTTCATAACACCACATGACGTAAGCCGAATGTTTTGATTTTGTATAATTCAAGGATACATCCCAAAAACGAATGATAGAAAACGTTTTTGCCTCGCCAATAAAAACATTTCGAAACATCCTCGCACGTATATTTCGCGAAAAACCTTGCTTCCCGAACGCGGTGTATAAACAGACTTTTTATCTAGAATATTCTTTGAGTTGTTTGAAGTGAGTAATAGAAGCGGTTAAATGATATTTACGAGTGTTATTGAGGACGTAAACAACGCCGGACCTGAGGGCCCTCGGCGTCCTCAAACACGGAGATACTCTCCTCTCTCGCTTTCCCCCCCTCCTTCTCTTTCCCGTCACAGACCGCTTTTATATAATTACGGACGCGCAAACAGATTTACAATTAACTACGTTAAACATTTTCCCGGTGTTCTTTAAAATCGGAAACTCTTTTTCTTATAAGTATTTTTATGTTTGATAAGATATTGAAGTTTGCATCAATTTTATTGGCACATAAGGGGCTAATGGCTCTATTTTTTTTTTCATTATTGAAGAAACTTAAAACTGGATGCCGCAACTCCGTTAATTTTTGGGAGTATCCTATGTTCTTTTCCGAAACTTAAAGTATTTCCATACCAAATTTCAGCAAAATCGGTGCAGCGGTTTAGGGATGAAGACGTAACAGACAGACATACAGACACACTTGCACAATTATAATTTTAGTATAGATAACGATAAATACATATATTAGTAAGTTGTGTGGTCCACAGTGTTAGAATATAAACAATTCTTCATTCAAACAGTAAATTAAAAGTTAGGAAACAAAGACGCTTCGTAGCAGTCTCGTAGCTGTGCTACGCATTTCCCGTAGCTGTGCTACGAGCGCGTCAGGTACTTTCTTTTATGCAATTCAACTTCATAATAGCCTTTAAAAGTGTGAAAATAATTAACACTTCATTGTTGCTGTTAACACTTTTAATGACATTTTCTTTTTTATTTTACGCGAAATTGTAAAATTATACAAAAAATATGCTTACGCTTTATCAATATACATTTTTTTACTATATACGTTTTTAATGAATTACTGCGAACCAAAAATACAATCGAAATAGTACAAGAAAAAGGGTGTTTCGTTTACATTAACATAGAGAAGCCTACATCTATTTTCTTTTAACAGATAAAGCAGAAATAACCCAAACCAATGACCAAAATATGATTGTGAACACGAGGAAAACGGAATACAACAGGGAAATAAGGCTGTAATATGAGGTACATTTAATCTCGTATTGTGTCTGCCCGGCTCGTTATTAGCACAATACATCCGTGATCGTGGAGGCGAGTCTTACGGTCGTTAGTGTCACATACTATATGCTTAGAAGTTATTAGCTTGAGCACCTTGTTACTACAACATTTACGTTAAGGTTTTGAGAATTATATCCATACTTTCACACGAATATTATGAATGTGCAAGTCTGTCTGTCTGTTGTCTCTTTAGGCCCAAACCGCAGAACCGATTTTGCGTTATTTTGCCATTTCTACCAGAAAAGTATATGGCTCCCGCGCGATAAACGAATTTTGGCGCAATAGTGTTCTGGGCATTATCTAGTAAATAATAATTGTCAAATAATTACTACCTAACAATAAACAAATCTTTATTTTACTTAAGTTTTTACAACATCTTTATAGCAATCCCTGATCTTCACACATTCCGTGTGTCACAGAGACTAAACTCTTACATTAATGCACAAAACTTTTGACGAAAGGTACTTAGACTTTAAACAATAATTTTAAAAACTAGGTAACAAGAAATCGGATTTACTATATATATAATATATTACCACAGCTAGTGAAACCAACTACGTGTAAGTAAGTGATGAGTTATTACCACAGATTATTTATTGTTTACAGTTTATTGTAACTCTTTGTCCGTTTCTCTGTTACCTCTTCGCGCCCAAACCATCGAACAGATCTTGTAAAATTTTGGTATAAAGATATATATGTAGGTTCACGGAGAACAAAGGATACATTCTATCCATCTTATTATTTTATGTATACATTACGAATTTTTCAAAACAAACTAGCGTTTGTGTTTATATTTAATACGAAGCTGTATTTTTAGTTCAACATCTTTCTGCTCGCGGTATCAATATCAGCCGTCGTTGACGGCGGTGGTTTCCTCTCGCTAAATGTAATAGAAAATAAGGTAGATTGCATTTCGTACTTGATGGAAACTCGGAAAATGTTGATTTAAAATACGCTTTCGCTGGTTTGTAATTTATCTATGTGACTAAATAGGATTTCTTTAATTGTCTCACTTCGACTCCCTCGAGAATTGCTTTATTGGTTTGGCAAATTTTAGCCTTTAAAGTTTTAAAAAGTACAGGAATTATTTATAGTAACGAAATGAGGCAAAGCTCATTCATTTATTTATATATTTAGCACACCAACAGTACATATACAATAAGACATGTGAGAAAACTTATCAAGTACCAATTATATATTAAGCAGTATATGCACATATTATAGGTATGCATGACATTAAGTAACATAAGCTTATACAATCGAAACATCAAAATTACTTAAACATTATTTAAGAGGTAGTGTCTGTATGGTGTAAAACCAAACGTGAATGACTGACTATCTAACATAGTGATCTATAAATGCATTGTGTATATTTTTTCATCACTGTGCCAGGTGTCTGAATTCTGTATCACAGGTTTACTGCCGGCCTTATAGGTAGAAATACGTGCTACACATTTTTGGCATGGGCAAGCCATGCTTCAGTACGAACTGTCGTGAAGCGGCGTTGTGATGTGTTTCTATCAGTGAGTGAGTTTACCGGTGGCCAACTTCCCTAATTAAATAAACTATCATTATTCCCATCCCCTATTCCCCCTTAAAGGCTGACAACGCACTTGTGACTCTTCGGATGGTACGTGTGTCCATGGGCGACAGCAGTTGCTTTCCATTAGGTATCCCGTCTGTTCGCTTGCCCCCTTAATATCATAAAAAAAACATGTATGTCGTAACACAGTTCAGTTGTGTTTCACATAACGCGACCTATTTACATAGACCCGCCATCTGGCTCTGTTCAGCTTCCCTGATTTTACATTGACGTCTCGAATAAAATCGTAAACGCGGAATATAACTGCACTATCGAGGCTGGAGAGCGCTCGAGTCGGCGCAGCTCTTGTTAGTAGACCACTCGTGTAAGTGGACGCTTACGATTATAGCTTTCCAGAAAAACTCCTTTTATTCGTTATTTTTACGCTCGTCGTACCCGCAGCATACGCTATAATGTAAAAATAGCGATCAACAAACAACTGATTGTTTATCGCCATCTTATATTTCCTGACAAAAGCTATTGCGTTCACTTGCTTAACTTCAAAGAAACTATATTTTCCATACAAGTCGCTGAATCGTTAAGATTTCTGTCAAAATCCATACGAAAGGGAACGTTGCGACTAGATTGCCATCGCATTGGTTTGTCAAAGCAATAATTGCGCAATTATTGCGTTCGCGAGATACATAATAGCTCTACCGGTTCCCCAGTAGCTCTCTTTGAAGATTTCTAAATAGTGTCAGATGTACAATTTCTTTCGGACGGGGCGTAACGGGCTTTATATTATTTTACATTCGTACAGAAACTAAAAAAAAAAACTGTAATTATCAATATTATGGTTCATTAAATCCTCTGTCAAATTGACAATACAACACTTTGTTGACAACACAACACGATTGCATCTCGTTTTGTATGGAAATGACACATTTTTTGACACAGATTTAATGAACCATACCTCTTATCTTGAGTGAATTAACAATAGGTACATATTATAATATGTAACTAAGTTTTTAAAATATTAGATTAGAACACATCACACATATCAAAAACGTATTTAACAGGCAAACCTAAAATAATAACGCTATCCCTAAAAAGTCATATTCGAATTCTCTACGGCACAATATCTCTGTTCCCGCAGCAGTGAACGAGGTAATAAAGCACTAATGTCGAACATCAGGTGGCTTAATGCCCTGCCTGTATACTGTCGTTAAGGGCACAAAGCCACCCCGTCAGGGCCAACTTATACGGGACATATCGAACGCTAAATGCCTTTTATAAAACTTTTTAATTTATTTATATATATGGCGCTTGGCTATAACCATGGCCAGTGTCAAGTAAAGGCGGGAAATCAATTTTCTTGTTCC
>JAOTAV010094287.1:0-10921 GCA_026546445.1 Cyclargus thomasi | reverse complement strand
GAGTCCCCTCGATTACTCATGGTTCCCATCATCAGCCACCATCATGGTGAATATGGGACCTATTCGAAACAATACCCAACAAAGCAAAAATTTTGAAAATCGGTTTACAAACGGCGGAGCTATGGTTGAACATACATAAAAAAAAATCCACAGCCGAACATATAACCCCCTCGTTTTTGGAAGTCGGTTAAAAACACAGACTTCAACCATTAATAAAAGAGTATTTTGTGTTATACGATTCTCGCGTCATATCAAAATATTGTAGTGTGCGTATTGTTGTGTTTATCGTTTTATTTTTAAAAATGTGTAAGATTAAAGCATATTTTAAAATAATATTGGTATTCTACGCTCCTCCTCCATATCAACTGACAGAGAAATTACATGCTTTTACATCTACACGTCTTTCGTAAAAAGGGATACAAAGTTTTCCGCTCGCTTATTAATATACAGGATGTAATAATACTAAGTGATAAAACTTTAGAGATCGTATCTTTCCCCGTTAAAGAGTTTACTGTAAAAGTGGCAGCGCTGAAATCGAATTTTTTTTTGCGATTTGTATGAGCAAACGCACGTCGCTAGAGCGCTTGGGCATACAAATCACGAAAAAGTTTTTTCGCTTCCAGCGCAGTTTTTCGACAGTGAGCTCGAAATCAGGAACACAATTTATTCTCTAAAGTTTTATCACTTACTTTTGTTACACCTTGTGTAGATTTCATTTTAAATTGGCTACACCAAACTCGGCCACCTGTTTCTCAATACCCTTCTTACCAGTTACCTGAGTTATATGTAGAGTATTAAGGTATATTTCATTTTAGGGACGGAAGGTAATCCTTTTAACTCACGCCGTGCCATGAGATTATCACACATCCCACCTGAGAAGGTGACATAAATAGGTTTAAAAAATGCGCTACAGGTTAAGTCGTAAATGAAGCAAAAATAACTTCTTCGATCGTAACATAAGGCTGGTTTAGCTCTGGATGATGATGATTGGGTTAGAAGTGAACTTCATCTTTAGTCTTTGTATTTCTTAAGATACCTATAAAGAATTTGTAAGAAAATTTTGTTAATGTACGTACAAGAGTTTAAAATAATAGGCGGGTCTTAGAAATAAAAAAAAATATTGTTTAGGTATTTACAGTCTCTTCTACAAATAAACTCATTATTTATAATACTAATTATTTAATCTTTCTTGTCCTTATCGCTTGAACAAAACCTTAATAAACTTACGATAACTTTAGCAATAAAATATAATAACAAAAATACAATAACAATCACTCCAATAAGTACGCTATAGACATCTAGTAGCAGATGTTGGAACCACGAGTTGCTCTTGTTCGGTAGCGCTGACGGAGCCTCTTTGTGCCGCGCTACGTACTCTGTCCAATAGATAGCGCTGTCCAAAACATCCATCGGTCGGTCGTGCCACAACTTGTAAACCTTTTTTGCCGATTGCTGCATCCTAAAAAATTAAAACAATGATGTCCTTAAATCTGAGAGAAAGCTATACCATACATCTTTTTTGCAAATTATCATATTCTTTTAAAGGGTTTCGTAGCTCAAATTAAAAAAAATTAAACCCTTAAAGATTCAAAAACCTTTATTTCAACATTATTATTAATAAAAACACTTTTACACTTGCTGCTGCGAAACCCCTCATGGGCGAATTCGACTCGCACCTGGCCGCTTTTTAAAACTTCGGAAAAAAACAAAGGATATCCATTCACGTTTCATACACTTTTGGGCCATTTGACATATTGCCCGGCCAGACAAAAAAAGTGTAATAATATTTAGAATATATCATGTTTACAATTACTTACTATCGGACCAAATCTGTGTGCCCAATAGTTACGACGTTACAAGACTTAAAAAAAATGGATTTCATCTAATAGCATATAGGTATGGAAAACCCCAGCTTTACCACAAATATGTGTAGAAAGAAGAAATAAATACTACGGCCTTACGAAAAATCTACTTGAAATAGCGCTTCCACTGTGTTGTGACGATTGAAATGACTAGAGGCCAACCTTTAGTTTTTAGCCTTTTCCTGAAAACGAGAGGCAGCAACTACACTTGATGCTATTTGACTGATGGTGACTCTTTCAGAGATGAGAGCAGTATTTAAAGGCCTATATAGGATAAAATTATTTTTTGTCTGGCCAGCATTTTGATTTTGTATATTTGATGACAGGATGAATTTGTATAATTGAATGAACTCAAAATCACTATGGCACCAACCTTTTGCGCCCCATGATTAATTATTTATGTTTTCACACTGGCAGTTCAACGGTTTTGGCCAGCAATTTTACTAATTGGTCCAAAATTATAGATTTCCTTTGTAAATTATGCCGTTTTTACAACATTTTTTGATTACTGCTTGGCTTCTATTGGTCGTAATGTGATGTTATATAGCCTTATAACCTTCCTCGATGAATACACTAACGAACACAAAAAAATCTGGCCAATAGTAACTGAGATAAGCGCGTTCAAACAAATAAACTTTATATTATTAAATATAGAAGTACAGATATAAATTCTAAAAAGGACAACACAAAACAATATCATCCAGGTACATTGTGCCTCCGGTCATTTGACTCGTCATAAGACAATGGAAACGCTATTTTAAGCAGATTTTTCGTAAGGCTGTAGTCTTTATTTCTTCTATTTAACATATTGTGTACCAAAGCAGGGTTTTCTTATGCCCATATTCTATTAGGAAGTGCTTTGCGCAGCACAGACTCTGTGATTAGATTTTACCAAAAATGTAACACTTACTCCGAAGACGTTAGTCTATTTATCGCTGCTAGTAAGCTGTCAGCGTCTAGCTGCTGATAGGTCATGCGGATTCCTATCCCGGCCTCAGCTGCAGCAGCCGCGTTGGAGAACTGATCCCCGAAGAAAGGCATCGTGATGAGGGGCTTGCCGCAGTGAGCCGCCTCCGATAAACTTAGCATACCGCCGTGAGAGATGAAGCCGATGACTTTTGGATGACCTGGAATGAAATCCGTACTTACATATCCATATTATTATTATTATTTTTTCTTCCTTCTCGCGCCATAACGAAGCAACCAATCCACTTAATTTTTGGCATAGACTTGTGTTAGAATATTATGTTAATATAAATATTGTAATAACATAAATAATGAAATAAACTATGATTAATTTTTTTTAAAATAAAGCCAAACTCATAGCATACACATAGCATAGATTAAAAGTTTTAGGATACATCATCTGTGGAATATTTTTAATTTGGGTTCTGTTTTTTTTTTGGGAAATGTCAAATTGGCAGTAGTGGAGTGTTGAAATGAAAAAACGTTTTTTTTCAAGATTGTTGTAGAGTTTGGCTAATGTTTAAAATTGAATAAGAACAGTGATTGTAAAGCAAAATAAACTAAATTACTAGTACAACTTTTTATTTTTCCTTCTGACTCTATTACTTGAAAGGGTGTAGAGTAACATATGAGTGTGGAAAATGCTAACACATTTTCTATGAAGTCCGTTTGATACTTGCTCTGGATGGAAAAACGCAAAAAAGTAATGCGTAGCCAAATGAACAATACAAAAAGTTACTGTATAGAGTCCGTTGGCTATGCACTCCTTTTTTAATAGACAATGTATGAGCATTGTTATGTGCTTTAATTACCTATTTGTAATGCGGAAATAGGCAAATAATTAAGGACCATGACAATAGTAATCTATATGAATATAAGGAAAAACTACAAATATTTTTTCTGATCGTTCTGATCTCTACAATAGCCTGTAATTACATGGAATTTATTTTTATATTAATACTTTTAATCTAAATATTATAAAATATAGGATGTAAGTATGTCTCATTATTATGTATGTATGCCAGTTACCTCTTTACGCCGAAACAGTTGGGAAAAAATCCGGAAGGACTACCTAGGACTTAGTATCTTCATCATCGCCGAGAATCGTTGATCGTTATTCGGCAAGATCATCGTGTTGCATCCACAAAATCATCCGTAGCAGTTTGTCAACTCATCGACCTTGGGCGAATAAAGACGAATATTAACGAGCAGAGGCGAATATCGTCTGTATTCGCCGATTATAAGGAGCCATAAGGTTCCGGCAATGCCTTGACAAAATGCTACGGACGATTGTGTGGACGCAACATCGAAAAACTATCATCGGCGATTATGTAAGTAGACCCCTTTTTTTCGCACAGAAATGAATTCGCCCATTTCGCAGGGGTTGGGGCCCCGCTGCGGCCTGTAGATGGAATGCAGCCGCAGCACCATCCACTAAAACTACGCGGTGCTCATAGCCACCGCTTTCTGACGACGTCGCGGGAACTGTACGACAACTGTAGGTAGAACCCTACGTAATCGTCGTGTTACCCTACTCTATCCATGCTTCTGTTATATTTCTGTAAATAACACATGTTGCAGTTTTCAAGATTTGTTCGTTATTATTTTTCCTCATACTTACATAGAATGTCTAGTTGGGAGAACCATCTGCTGGTGTATATTTTGTCGTTGCCGGTCAGCAGTGTAACGTTGTCGAGTTTCAACAACACCTTTTGTGGTATTCTCTCGAACGCCTGCAGAAACTGGTGCATCTTCTCGCTCGACATCGTGTCGGCTTTAAGATTAGAACCGAAGCTCACGTAGATCGCGCCATCCTTCGCGTTAGATAGGAAGTTTTCGATCTCCTACAATGATACGTTCAAAATATATAAGTCAATGCGTTAAAATTAGTTGTAAGTTCGGAAACTTGGTGTTGTTTTGTTGCACTCACAGACGAATTTTAAAATAACTTTACATTTTGACAAAGCCTCACACATTATATGCAAAACTGTAAAAAAATTAAGTTTAATCAACATTCAATGTTTGTAGAGAAGTTAGCTTTACATTTTATGCTTCGATATACGTATCGAAGCAATAACAATATTATCTTACACTTTGCAGTCAATGCAAGTTAACCATTATTGGACCAATAAATTGCAAAGTGGAATTTTTAGACATTTGGAATTTTTTGACAAATTACCTTCCGAACAGGTTTTGATTGATGAATATGAGAGCCAGCGATCTCGAGTAGCTGCGGGCTCGTGAGCCTCGCACCAGTTATAGAGTGGTGCTGATAAACAAACACCATCTTCATTCTCTCCTTCCCAATCTTCTCCATGTCCAGACTGACATCCGGTAGGTACTTATTGAAAGCTCTATACAGACCCCTCTGCATATACCATCGGCCGAAAGAGACTACCGAGCCGTGCATCACAAAGTTCTCCAATTTTGCCCGTAAAGACGGATTCGTGCCGTGCGGTGAGAAGTAGAACGCATCGGATGCGATGTCGAAAGGTATTCCGAGGCGGGAGTAGGTCCACGGAAGGAGTGTATGCGACGTTATGCCAATGATGAGTGCGTCGTATACTGTCGCCGCATACGCCAGACCACAATCGCACGTGAACTGCTCCACAAAAATCACGTCAAACCTCTTTCCGCTATCTCGCAGCGCCTTAACATTTTCATTCGTGAAAAAATTCTCACAGTCCTCCTCTATAATCGGCGGAACTCCCACGACGTGGTAATAGAGATTCATTATGTGAGCATATCTCGGATCGACCTTCTCGTACTCGGACATGGGCGGGATGGCTCTCATGCTGGGTCTCTCGATGGTGAGGTCTACGAACTTCAAAGTGTCCGTCTCGTTCTGAGGATAGTTGTTCAAGACGGTTACCGCGTGCCCTCTCTGAGATAGTTCCTCGAATAGTCTCTGGAATGCGGTGTAGTGACTTCGCAGGGGCAGAGACACGATGGCGAGAATAGCGAGCGAATACGCATGTTGACACAGTAAAAGGACGAGGAGGGGATTGTACATGTTAGCGGGCAGTGGACGACCGGCCTCGAGACCGTTTTTAGTGTAACTGCCTCGTCTGAGTGTAGTAACGGGGTTCGTCAATCCATCACTATAATTAGATATCTCAAGGCGGTCAGTGCTTTAAGCGGAAGGATTTAAACTTGCATTACTTTGCACTAATGGAGTACCGTACGTACAACCGGGTAATACATATTCGCGAATTTACATAGACCCGTAATTATAGTTAGTGCTTCGTACTTAAGAGCAACAAACATTTTGAGATGCTTTTTTTATTAATAAAGAGACCTTTATGAATGAGAAAAGCATTTCAACATTTTTTTGATCATGCTCTTGATCTTAAGTGCTGATTATATATAATTACGGGCCTTAATATGTAACTTAGTGACCTGTGATGAGCTAAGGTATACTGTATCGGCCCTATTAATAATAAAATTAGTAGAGCCACTAGCCATAATTATACTAATCTTTATATTTGAGTGATTCAGTGGTTACTTTATAATATTTAACTTTTGTCTCGTTTGTAATGAATAAAAGCTTGTTCCTCAATTTGTAATACTGTGTACTCTGCTGTGTTTTAATGCTTGTACTGTTAGTGTACCTTGTGAAATACATTTAAAAAATAATAATTTTTAAGTTATGAGATTCCGATAATGAAACATAACTTTTAAATTAATTTGAATAGTTCCTACATTCATAAGCATTGAGTAGCCATTTTGCAATATGAATTTAACGTATGCCATACTTTGCTAGTACATTAAAATGCATAGAAACTGCAAACACAATATAATCGAAAATCGAATTAATGTCACAGTTTTTATTATATTTAGGAGGCCAGTAAGCAGACGGGTTACGTGATGTAAAGCAACTGTCATCGCTGATGGACACTCGTAACATCTTAAGAGTCGCAAATGCGTTGCCGGCCTTTTTAAAAGGTAACAGGGAATCGGAATGGGGATGGGAGATTAGGGAAGTTGGGCCACCGTTAAACTCACTCACTTGACGAAACACAGCGCAGGTATCACTCCGGTCGAGCCGGCCCATTCATGCCGAAGCATGGTTCCCTCGCGGCAAATAATATTTAAATGAATTAATAGCTTGATTAATAGCTTGACGGACGGACATTTACGGTAGGTCGGCCGCAGGTCATTGCACTGCGCGCTGAAGTGAAAATGATTTGCAAATAAAGGCGTAAAGTGCACAAAAAGAATAACTAACCAAAATTTTATAAAGGGCATTTATTTGCCCTTATAATTGAAAAAAAAATGTGGAGGAAACCGATAACTAACATTTTACAAACCTAAATACTCATTTTTTGCATACAATTTGGACAAATCTTAGTTATCTAGCTCGTCTATCTAGAGCTATAAGCTATACATCAAATCCACATTATTTAATTTTAAATTATTCAGCATGCAATCAGCATCGGCAGCCTGACGATGACACAGGACGCTGAAGTAGGTTAGATGCATTTCTGCCTTTAGCTAGTAGGTAGGTGATTCGATAAGCTACAGTTCAGTATGTCAGTACATATTCTATTGACGTATCTAGACCCATTTTTCGGAGGGGGCCTGAGTCCCTTTTAACTTAAGCTTAGTAACTAGTATCTACACTACCTGTTGCTTTGGCCAATAACATAAATGTTAGAAACTACATGACACCCGCAACTCCGTTGCACCAAAATTCGTTTATCGCGCGGGAACCATGAATTTTTCCGTCATAAAAAGTATTCACCAGATCATTCTGGGGTGAGCACGGCCCACCCCTCCCCCTCTTTATACGCCTATGCTTATACAAAAAATAAAACAAATGGTTAGTAGTGACCCCTTCATACACGACGGATGAAAACGCATCTTCAGATATACCCTGAAGGTAAGTCTCATGTTTCATTTGTTTTTATTTACTACTTGCAAGTGTTACAAATTATTTGTAGTGTATTTTAAGTTATTCAGTGTTTTCTGGTAACAGGGGCATAATAAAAATTTCAAAAAAATCCATCAACTTTTTTTATTTTAAATATAAAAAGATATTATTAAATTATACTTACGCACAATTAAGTAAGAACATTTGATTTATTAAATTATACAATAAGGTACTCATATAGTACAAGTAAAATTATTATTTTTTCATTTTTAACTAAGTTTAAAAAAGGAACATTTTAGAGACTCCCATTATTAGGATATACTGCCCAAAGTTGTTTTTTTATCACTATGGTATGTAGTAAGATTGACTTAAATTCCATTGACATTGTCTAGCGACTGTTGCCGACACTGCTTTGTAGTTAGCTTTGTAGATAGAGTAAAATTAAGTCTATACTCTATAGCCTAGGTAATAAAGTGGCTTTTTTCCAATTTGTGTCGGTAGTGGTAGCGCCGACAGTACGGTTATTATTTTGTTAAAATATATATCCACAGCCGAACATATAACCTCCTCGTTTTTGGAAGTCAGTTAATAATTGAATGTGTTTTACGGTTGTAACAATAAAATCGATAAAATATATACAGGTAACCCCTAATAAATATTTTCATAGCATTTTACGAAAACATACATTTGATTTCTCCAACATTTTAGAGAAAATTCTTTTTTAAGGTGAAGCTCTTTTTAGTCACTTGCTGTGTGAATGTTTTCTTGGTAAAACTAAACACATAAATTAATCAGATACTGATTAAAACAATCTTTTCTGTACAATATAAAGGCAAACAGCAAGAAAGAAAAGGAATGCAAAGAACATGATAATTTTGTCTGTAAACTCGCGTCGGCCGTACTTCTTCAAAAGCTTGCTTGACTGCTGAATCGTTGATCCTGTGTTTAGTAGCTCTGATTGCGTTCCCTATAGTAAAAAACATGAGAATAAATTATAATAATAAAAACATTTTTATGCTTATGCAAGAACTACTATACAAACAATTTTTAAAAACATTTTTTGTTATTACTGTTAACGTGAATTTCCCCATACAAATAACAAATATAAAAATCGCTTTCAGCGCTGCAAAATTTTACAGTGAACTCTTTATAAGGGCCACAGAGTGTGTAACCCTAGAGTATTATCACTTACATTTTTAACACACTATGTACCTGAAGCATGTACAGTACCTGGCAACAAATTTGATTGCTTTTGCTCATAGATCTTTGGGAAATGGTTAACACCATTTCCCATTTTATTCACAAATGATAGAAGGAATTATCAAATCAAAAGAACCAAATTAAAATTGTTTTAAGATCTCCTTTTAGATACCCGACCATTTGTATTTTGTGCGACGGAGATAATGCTCCACAAAGCCGAAATTAGTCGATTTTTCAAAAGGTTGATGTTTAATATAGCGGTAGTATTTATTGCGGTGTACTGTAAATTAGTGATTGCCTCAGTTACCCACTTGATCCTTTATGTCTTTAATTAGCATGATGCCAACTTACATGAACAGTTGTACTGGATGAGACAAGATTGTCCAATGTGTCCTGACTTCTTTGCGTGGTGGCAGCCAGCTGTCTACTTATAGACAATAGCTGTTCAGTCACACCTATTATGATAAATAACAAAACATCAAATAAAATTTAGATTAGTATACTAATATTTGAAGTATTGGTATTTAATAATTTGAAGCCAAAATTTTGAGATAGTTACATTTGGACATTATTAAAAATTAATGTCCAAATAATAAAAAACTATATAAGTGGATGAAGCAGGTAACATACATTTTACAATTGCTTCTTTTTATCCCCTATAATTCTTACAAACCTTGTAAGTGATTCTGCATTGAATCTGATCTCAAAATTACTATAAGGCCTTCCAATTATGTAAAAAAACATCAGTTTTAAAATTTCCAACTTCCCTAATAAAAATCTGGCAATGCCCTTTTTGCGACTCTTTGAATGTATGCTGCTCACAAGTGTCCATGGGCAACAACAGTTGCTTTCCATCAGGTAACCCATCTGCTCACTTGCCCCCTAAATATAATAAGATCGTTACTCTAAATATAATAAAGTTACCTGTCTTACCCATAATGTAAACTATTGTAGCCAAGTTTGTAAATTACAATCCAAAATAAAAAGAAGACCCAATATTACCTGAAGACATTTTTAACATGCCATCCCTATCAACTTTCTTCTTTCTATTCCTAACTCCTTCATCCTTATCTGTCCTCAAGAGATCTTCCCGTTGTGCTTTCTCAATTGCAAACATGCTGCTAATATTGGCTTCTTTGAATTCCTTTAATAGACTATAACCATATTAAAAGCTAAATTCAACTACAATTGAATATTTTTAGTTAAAACCATATTGCATAAAGTAATTATAATATTGTACTTGAGTGTCTCTGTCATGATTATGACATGTCATTTATAAACTAGTGTGAAACAATAACAAACATATTGTACCATTTGTTACAATTAAACAGAAGTTTCAAGTCAGTAAATGAGACTTGTTAAAAAAATGTATTTCTACTAAAATACAAACCTAGCAAAAAGATGTCTTTGAGATTCTAATTCGAGGAAAAACTTTTGGTCTCCGGAATCATTAGCATGGGATTCTAGATTTTCCATTTCTTCTCTGATAGCAGCAATTTTTGCCCGACCCTTTTCATTTAATTCATTTAAAGTTTCCATTGAGTCTTGGCATTCTAATATATCCTGAATCAATGAAAATCATCATTTAGGTCTAGAGATAACAATAACACGTACATTATTAAAAAGGTATATGCTTAAATTACCTGAATTATAGCTTTTACTAAAAAGTGACTCTTAGCCAAGTTCTTAACAAAGGTTTGATAAGTAACATCTGGATTTTCTAATTTCTTAAAAACAGATTTAAATGATTCTGAATTTACATCCATTTCAATTTTTAAGGTGCAATAAAATTACGAAATATGATTTCGTCTTCTTTGTATTTACATTCAAAATTCAAATGTCAATTGTGGATTTGTCATAACTCATAAGTCTCAAGTATGTCACATTGACATTAAGATAACACAAAGTACAAACTATAATGGCCAGGGATTTCAAAGAGTGATGTTGTGTGTTTTGTATTTTTTGTTAAATTTGTGTTATTTCGGTGTTTAATGTGTGATAATGGTAGAATATCGAATAT
>JAOTAV010094286.1:0-10922 GCA_026546445.1 Cyclargus thomasi | reverse complement strand
CGGCCTCACAGAAAACTGGCGTGAAACGGCGTTGTGCTGTGTTTCGTTCAGCGAGTGAGTTTACCGGTGGCCCAACTACCCTAATCTCCGATCCATATTCACATTACCTGTTCCCTCATAGATGGCCGGCAACGCACTTGCAACTCTTAGGATGTTGCGAGTGTCCATGGGCGACGGTAGTTGCTTTCCATCATTTACCCCCTATATACCATCAAAAAAACAAGTAACAAATTTTATGGCTTCTTTTTTATATTCAACGATTACAGACGACGAGGACAATTATGTCGAGGACATACTCGGCTCAGCTCGCTAATTATCGTCTATGTTCGCCTTTAATCAACTTATTCACAAAGTAGTACAAACGATTGTGTGGATGTTGCACGATGATCGTGGCCATTATCAATGAACGATCATCGCGAATTCTTTAGAGCCTGGAGTACATACCGAACACCTATAACATATTCGGTAGCAACACACAGTGTTCGCACCATCGACAAGAATTTACGAACACAAAAGTAGTAATATTGCAGAGATAGGTCAGACTTTATAATGAAAATGTTTAAAAAAAAAGCAATAATATTTTTAAATATTTTTCCCCTAACATCGCTTATTGTGTGAAGTTCTACAAGAACACCATGTTAATAATTTTCTTTAGAAATATGACTCATACATATTTCCTCGGAATACAGTTAAATTATTTGGATTCATACAAACCTAGTCAGAAAAAAACGAAAACCACGAGAGCCATCGGTTTTGAGGTAATCAACTCGAAAAATAATTTCGTAACGCTGACTTTTCCAAAACGTATATCCTTCTTAATGTCTGGTTTACACGTATTAAGTAGATTAGTAGGTAACTAAACTTTAACTTATTTTTAAGTTATTAACTTCATGTAAACACAAAATTTAGTGGCAAGTGGCAAGTTAAATGACTTAAAATTAAATTAACTAGACACAAATGATCAGTTAAAATTAATGATACATTGGTGTAGAATTTTCTGTATCAAGATCGAAACAATTTTAAAAGGAAACGACAAACATGATGTTTACGAGTATCTCATCCAGAAAACTACAAATGTATATAACTAGAAAAAGTAAGGGAATGAATCCCCCAATAAGCATTATTGTATACTATCGATACATAGGTGACTCTCATTACGTTTGTGATGCATAAGATGATAAAATAATCTTATATGTTGTATGTGTCATCAAGTTTACTAGCCGCCCGGTACTACTTGTACAAAAATATATTCTGTGCCAGTACGTGCTATAAAAATGAAACTTTTTATTTTTTACCTGTAGCGAACAGGTAAAAAATACAATTTTTACAGCACTATCCCTTTATGAAATCTGCCATTTTTGAGGAATGTGATAAATGAAAAAACCATTCCGCCGATTCGTGTTCGACTATCTCTCATTTGATTTTATTTGGAAAACAAACAAGTATACAAATGAATAACAAACAAAATTACTTATACTAGATATTAATTGTTGTATACTCCAACTACGTTTTCACACACACAACTTTGTACTTAACACAGCACAGTACTATACACTCGCTTTACAAAGTTTCATGTGACATTAGGACTTTTATAATTTGTTTTTTATATTTAATTGTAAATTTTAAGCAAATATTAAAGTTATCATTATATATTTTAAGCAACCGATGTAGAGGCGCCCGTTTACCAGCGTTCGTACGACACGTAGACGTAGCTAATAGTGGGTAACTGCGCGCCCCTCGTGACTCGTCTTATTTCAGTCCTAGGAACAATATAAAATATATTACTGACTAATTCTGCACAATCAATTTTATTGTTCTCATGAAATTCAATGTGTTACAGAATTGGCGGAAAAAAATGTACGCGGATAATATACGCAGCGCAGACATTTCCTAAGTTTTTCGTTCTGATTGCAATAATACAATAAAATAATAAAACGATAGACGTTTGAGAATTACGTTTCCTTAGTATCGAATTTCAGAGACAAGAATTGCATTAAACTTATCTTTAAAGTTGAGGAAAATATGAATATTTTGAAATTCCCAATGATCCAATCTTCAATTAGAATGTTCTTCTGAGAAGGTTGGCATCCTCTCTCAAAGGAAAAGATTATTAGGAGGAAAAATTAATAATAATACTTTGAATAGAAAGGTTCCACAATTCCTAACCCGATTTGTATAAATTACATCTTACATTGTCTTTCTCAAGTTACATGTTACATACATAAGCTTTCTCCTACGGCTTCGCTCGCGTTAAAAAGTATTTTTCAAACAAACTGTTATATCCTCTTGGGAGTAGAATTTATCCTTTGCTAAGCGGAAAAAATACTGACCGGACGCGAGTTACTGACGCGACTGACAGCCGCGATCTAGATAGTAATAGTACATTGATGTCTACAAACTATAAGGCGTAAGTTGCGGACGTTTTATATGGGTGGTCATATAACTGATGACGACTTGCCTTACTCATCCAGTGGTTTGCATTGTAATGGTGTGCTATAGGGCTTAAATTTGTTTGATAGACTATGGTACCTGTCAAGCAGCACTTTTGAGTTTTATATATTTACCCTCATATTCGTTAAAATATTTAAGCAATGTTAAACTAATCAAGGTTCGCTGGCCCTTTTTGTCGTATGACGTTTTCAATATGCTAGAAAGGGACAGCGAACCATGATTAGTTAAACACTGGTTAAATATTTTTATGAATAAGCTCCTAAATTTTTTAAGTTATTCAAAGATTACTTAGGCCATATAATGAAAGTCAATCGAGTAAAAAATTTGCAAACGGCCTTGTCACTTTGATGTCGGCATGCCAATGTCATTGTCAAACCTGTCGGAGACGCCCCATGCCTGATTGATTTCCTTTTTGGTGATAATCATCATCATTAACCACAGATTTGCGATAAGCTTAAAAATGTGTAAAATGATTATTCCATTATTTTTTTCGAAAGACGGAGCACAGTATTAATTTTTTTGAGTCCATTTTATGTTTCCACTTTAAGTTGTCGTTCATGATTTTATTACTAACTTATTTGATTGCGACTTTATTCCCGTTAAGAAGTATTTCATACAAACTATAACCACCTATTGTATCTCCATGGAAATAGAATTTATCAAAATCCTTTTTTAGGTTTTTGGGCTGATCGTTGATAGATCACTAAATCAGTCAGTCACTTTTTAGTTACATATATTTAGATATAACTAGAGGTCGCCCTTGGTCGACGATAAATATTTAAATCCATCTCCCACAAAATTATTAAAAAAACAGGCTTCAACCATAAACAAAAGAGTATTTCATGAATGATTATCGTGTTATGTCAAAATATTGTAGTCTGCGTATCGTAGTGTACGTAGCGTTTTATTTATTAAAAGTATGCAAGATTAAAGCATTTTTTAAAATAATATTGGTATTCCACGCTCCTCGTCCACATCAACTATAACTGAGAGAAATTTCATGCTTTACGCGTAGATGCACTACGCGTCTTTCGTAAAAGGAGTACAGAGTTTTCTGCTCGCGTATTAATATATTAAATATAACTTGCACAAGGATAATGCACGGCCTAACTTTATCATAGTAGGGATTGAATAGCAAAAAAAACCCGATATAGAAATAAAACCTAAAGCTTACACAAATAAACCTTCGAAGATCAATGATCTATAGATCTCAATTAGGCATATCGTATCAAATGTACATAAGGAAGACAGTAAAAGATGAATGTAAAGAGTTTGCCCTTTGAGCTGAGGAACGCATATCAGAGAAAGTACTTCCTTGATGCAGCTCATGTGACTATGAGGGTCGGTAACACACGCGTATTTCATAAATTTATCACTGCACGCCATTTTCAACGCTCATCACGTCTAAATAAATACAAAATTCGCGTGTACCGTTTACATTGTTTACATACAAACGCGGTGTACGTTTGCGAAACGTAAACTGGGCTACCGTTACGTGAGGTTACGTGGTGTTTTGTATTTCTATCATGTGCCTTATTGACATAGAATGCTGTGTCGCAATTAATTACTTTTTGTGTTTCATGTGAACGATGGATTCAACCTACTTGTTCAACAATAGGGCTGGCGTATCGCCATTTTTTAATACGTACCAGAAAAGTCACAATAAAGAGTATTTTTGCTTCAAAAAAGATAATAAAAGCGGCGTGGGTACGCCTTTGAATACTTCGCTTTAAAGTTGTAAAAGCATACTTTCCAAGCATACATAATATAATAAAACAGTGAAATTTGAGTGTCTGTAAATTAAATATTTTTACAAAATAATCAATGAGGGGTGCTAAGTAATAAAAAGTAGTAAGTAAGTGCTAAGTAAAAAAAAGTAAAAAAAAGGTAACAGTAATAGAACAAATATCGACAAAACAGTTGTCTATTTGTCTGTTTATCTGTTTGTCTTTTTGTACGCGCTTATCTCAGGAACTACTAGACAGATTTGAATAAATTTTTTTTTGGTTAATAGCTATTAGGTCTGGGCAATATATACTTTTTATACCGAAAAAACGTACGTACAAAAATGAAGTTGCGGACACCAACTAGTCTTTTATTTAAAAATAAGCTGGGTTTTCCTTCCTGATGCTATAACTCCTGAAAGCACGAACCGATTTCGACAGTTTTGCAATCGTTAGAAAGATCTCGGGCTTCGAGAGGTGTTAAGCAAAAAAAAATAGTAATAAAAAAATGTTGTTCTGCTATGGTGAGGAGTCCGTTTTGTAGAATATCGGGTTATCCAACAGTGAGGCAATTAGTTTTCTATAATTTTTTTGTTAATGGTCTGTTTTGTAGGGTTAACATTTCCTCTGTCGTAAAACTTAAATAAGATTGCATCAAAAATATTTTTAAACGCCTGATGAAACGATATAGCTATTTTGTACGTAATTGTTAATAGCTTGATTTTAAGAAATTCAAATAGTTATTATCCTTAAATCTATTTATATATCCGTCAATACAGAATTCATTTTGTGAAAATAAAATATATTAAGTGCTTAAGGTATTTGTCGTAATAGCGACAAAAGAAATATAATATTATCTGTGAAATAGTGCCAGGTAATCTTAAAAAACTTTGTTTAATTTTAATCAACAATAAATAAATTGTATTTGTATTTTGTAAATTTTCAACTTTCTAGTTAATTGATCTTGAGAGACAACCTAGACCCAGACAGATGGACAGACATCGAATTGGTTCCGTCTTTTTTAGATACGAAATTCTTTAGATACGAAACCCTAAAAGTAAACAATGAATAGTCAAAACCTTCAGTGATAATCACAATAATCTTAACATATAATAAAGCAGTAAAATTGTAGTGTCTGTACAGTTAATATTAAAAAAAAAAAAATAATGTAGGGGTGCTAAGGAACAGTAATAGAACCCTTTTTTATTCCTCACCCTTGGCCCTTGCGACCCTTAAGGATCTATTGTGACTCCAACCTGAATAGAACACATATCGATAAAAAAAGTTGTCTGTTTGCCTGTTTCTGAAATTAGCGCATTAATACTAGAAACTTTAATGATTTAAATTATAAGCGACAAAAATCTTTGACACGAATAAACGCGTTGATGTCTTTTGTTTGCGGCATATTATTCATGATAGTGTTTTTTAAACCAATAGGCGACTAATCTTTTATTCTTGGTTTCGGTACAAAACATGAACAGAACAAAAAAAAGCTACAGCCCAAAATATAGTCCGTTCAGTTCGGAAATATGTATTTACTTGTTAGGAGTCTTTGGTCTTGGGATGGGTGTCAATTGTGATGCGCGATGAGGTCTTCGGTATCGAGCGCGTTTATTTGACAACTAATTTTGACGACCTCTGTGGCTCAGTTGATAAGCGCGTTGGTAGCTTAAGTCGGGGGTCGCGGGTTCGTGTCCGTAACCTTTGGTTCGCACTCGAAAGGGTGCAGGTTCGAACCATGGTGGAGGCGTGTACTAATGAGACATTTTCCGATCTCAAGTACATAATATCTCATAGCCGTGGGAGAGCCATGCTTCAGTACAAATGGGCCGGCTCACGGCCTTAAGGAAACTGGCGTGAAACGACGTTGTGCTGTGTTTCGTTCAGTGAGTGAGTTTACCGGTGGCCCAACTTCCCTAATCCACCTATGCCTGTTCCCATTCCTTATACTTTCATAAAGGCAACGCACTTGCGACTCTTTGGTCGTTAGGAATGTCCATGGGCGACGGCAGATACTTTCCATCAGGTAACCCGTCTGCTCGCTTGCTCTCTATATATAATAGAAAAACGAAGCTCGGCGACAGAGCAAAAAAGTTTTTCAATGTTCCTGGTTCGGTATTAAATATGTGTATAGTAAAAAAAGTATTAAATGTATTTCCGTTGTCTGGTACCCGTAACACAAGTCCTTCAGGTACTTAGCACGCGGCCAGACTGACGTGGTGTGAAGCTTCCATAGATTTTATTGTTACATAGTTTTATTTAAAATCCGCTCTGTAAAAATAAATACCGCAATATAAATAATGACTATATTATATTTTATTTTATTTGTTTTATTTTATATTTTATTTTCAGAATTGACAACGAGCGTTATTGGATTAAGGAGAAAACCTGATAAGAATCTGATTGTGTTCCAGTACCGACTAAAATATATCCTAGACCGGACCCTGATACCGGATATCCGTTTCCGGTTGAAACATTTACGACTGTAACTTATCGCTAATTGCAGTACAGTCATACCCCGCATCATAGCTCTAAAACACTCATTGGTTCACTATACAGGGTGCAACTAAAGTAAGTGATAAAACTTTAAGGATCGTATGTGTCCCCGATATAGATTTTACTGTGAAAGTAGCAGCACTGAAAGTGATTTTTTTTGTGATTTGTATGGGCAAGCTCATGTCGCTTGGGCGATTGGCCGTACAAATCGCGAAATTTTCGCTTTCAGCGCTACTACTTTTACAGCGAACATAACAGGGACACATAGGATCTTTAAAGTTTTATTATTTACTTATGTATAATATTAAAGCTATTATTAAGCTATTATTTTTTGTGGTTTCGATAAAAAACGGTTTAAGCCTTTATAATTATACCTTAATCACTATGAGTAATGGTGTTTCTTTGTTCTGTAACCCTGGAGATGGTTAGTATTGAGTTTACCGAATATGCAGTATACACTTGTATCTAAGTATCTTCATCTTCGTAACTACGACTACGGGGTGACACCGCGGCCTCACAGAAAACTGGCATGAAACGGCGTTGTGCTGTATTTCTTTCAGTGAGTGATGTCTGGTGCCCCAACTTCCCTAATCCCCTATCCCTATTCCCTCATAAAAGGAAGGCAACGCACTTGCGACTCTTAGGATGTCACGAGCGCCCACGGGCGACGGCAGTTGCTTTCTACCAGGTAACTCGTCTGCTCGCTTGGACCCTAAGTATCATAAAAAATACTGATTGACTGACACAGTGATCTATACACGCACAATCCAAACGACTGGGCAGATTTGGCTGCAATTTGGCATGCAGGCTGCAATTTGGCATTAGGCTGCAATTTGGCATGCAGGCTGCAATTTGGCATTAGGATGCAATTTGGCATGCAGGCTGCAACTTGGCATGCTGGCTGCAATTTGGCATGCAGGCTGCAATTTTGCATTAGGCTGCAATTTGGCATGCAGGTTACAATTTGGCATTAGGCTGCAACTTGGCAAGCAGGCTGTAATTTAGCATGCAGGCTGCAATTTTGCATTAGGCTGCAATTTGGCATGCAGTTTGTATTATCCGTTAAGAAAAGTTTGTTTTTAATTCTATCCCCAAAGAGTGTGCTGGTATAAGTTCTATGCATCTATGAATTATATATTTACTAGCTGACCCGGCAAACGTTGTTTTGCCATATAAATAATTTAAGGGGATGAAAAATAGATGTTGGCCGATTCTCATAGATACCAGATAAACACAAAAATTTCATCAAAATCGGCCAAGCCGCTTCGGAGGAGTGGCAACAAAAACTGTGTCACGAGAATTTTATACGAGACGAGATTATATATCTATGAATAGGATTAAAATTTGTATGAAGATAATACTTAACGTGTCAATAACAAATCCATAGGCAAAAGCTAGTGCAAGTTTATTTATGTAGGAAATTTCTGCAGTCAGAGGTTAATGATAAAATTGATTACAGAATTTAAATAAAGCTTGTGATATAAGTGCCATATATACGAGTACATTATCTGTCAAAGAATTCTTTAAAGTTAAATCATCATGAGCGCGGCCGAACCTAGGATGTACACTTCATGTGACGTCACGTCAGTATATTTGTGACGCAAAACGTCGTGCCGTCAAGTCTATAGTCGCATCAGACACGCCTTTATTAAGCCTAGTGAACTCTGACCTTTAAGACATTATGTAATACTAGATGACGCCCGCACTCCGTTGCGCCAAAAGTCGTTTATGGCGTGGGAACCGTACATTCTTCCGGAATAAAAAGTATCCAGTGTCCTTCCCCGGGACTCAAAATATGTCCGCACAAAATTTCATCAAAATCGGTTCAGCGGTTTTAGCTGGAAAATTTAACAGAAAGACAAACAGAAATATACACTTTCGCATTTATAATATTAGTAGTGTATTTATAATATTAGTAGGAAGTATGATTTTGACAACTAATGTAATCGAGAAAAGAGTTTGAGCTTAGAATCATTATAACGGATGTACTGTGAGGGAAGTAGATTTATACCCAGATTGCGGATTCAAGTAATTTGGTCGCGTCATATCGAACAGCGTGCATGTAATTTATATATTCTGACCAAATGACGTAGGTCCATCAACTGCCTATGAAGATTTTTTTCCTAATTTACCGTCATTACGCAATTAGGAACTAAACTTTAGTCATTGCTATAACTTGCGGGGGTGATTTTAAAGGCCGGCAACATACTTGTATAGCTTGTGATGTTAGAAGTATGTATAGGCGACGTCAGTAACTTTTCATCTGGTGACCTGTTTTCCCGCTTGCCCTTAATAAAAAAAACAGTATTATGAAATAGAATTTTCCAGCATCCGAAGCCTCGATATACGATTAGTGTGTAAACCCAAATGATGCAAGTTGGCGGGTGCCACCAGTGGAAATGTCAAGGACGCTATTGTTGGTCACATGACCGCGTCATCCGGCCTCGTCACATGACCGCATCATGTGACTTGGTCATAAAACACGAGATTTAGGAATCCGTCCATTCACTTTAATGTAATGAGAATGACCCTTGTGACATAACTAACAATGTAACTTTAAGTACGGTAGCATGACTTTAGCCGAACCGGAGAATTTACTATACGACTTTAGCAAAGACAAAGAAGGGGTTGTATATACTACAAGCTGTGCGGTGCTACACTTCGTCGAGCGTTTAACATCTTACAGGACGTGGATTCGGCGCGTAGGAGGAATAAGTAGAAAACCTCAAATATACTTTCGAAAATAAAATACAACCTATTTTACGCGTGGAATAGTGGTCGTTCAAAAATAACTTCGAGCGATTGTGAAGAAGCACGATGATCTTGACTACACTGTTAAAAATTTCCATAGTAAATTTACTAAATTTGTGTAGGAAGTTTTTATGCACCACATTTTTAGAAATGTGCAACTCAGTCGTGCAATTTTACTACACAATTTATTACAGAATATTTGTAAAAATGCTATCTACTTCGTATTTGAGCTATTACAAGATGTAATATTACAACAAATGCGTGTTTAAATTTCAATACAATATAAGATTTTGTAATTTTAGAATGCATTTGCGTAGTAAAATTGTTGTAAATTTACAAAAAATTTTAACAGTGTATTAACGATCAACGATCATCAATCATCGACGTTTACGTAAAGCCTGCTTGAAACTGAAGATTTTAGTGTGTATTCGAGAGAATTGGAGCGTTTTTAGCCTAGTGGGTAAGACCTTTGGTTCGCACTCGAGAGGGTGCAGGTTCATAACCCCGGCGGAGGCGTGTACCAATGAGACATTTTCCGATCTCAAAGCACATAATACGAATGCTCATTGTGGGACGAATGGGCCGGTTCGGCCGTTGTGATACCACGGCCTCACAGAAAACTGACTTGAAACAGCGTTTTCGCGTTCTCTGTTCCCACATGAAGGCCGGCACTTGCGACTCTTCGGATATCGGGAGTGTCCATGGGCGACGGTATGCTTTACATCAGGTAGCCCGTCTCACGTCTGCTTGCCCCTTAAATATCATAAAATAAGAGCTTTTCACGCTGTAGATACGATATATTTTATCGATACTGTAAAAAGAGGGTTTACTAAAGTATGTTTAATTTTAACAGCCATGGACACGTTGAAATATATTATTTTTTCAACATTGACAGGAACATAACAGAGACAGAGACATCTGTGCGAAGCGTCAAAAATCACATACGCCATACTTTCACAATTTGTTCAAAGCGAAGGTGGTTTTAGTCACTAGCTAGCGAACTCATGTTTACACTCGGCAATAGATGGCAGGAGAACATATTATTTAAATTTTAGCATCGTCTCTCAGAAAACCAGCGTGAAGTAACGCTTGAATTGCAAGTGAGGTTGCCGAATTTGTGGAAAAAGGAATTTGCTTACTATAATGAAATCATTACTAAGTGTACTAAGAAAAGATTAAGTCTTAATTTTTTTAGGTTAGGACCTGGGGAACAAACTTATTATGATAGATTTAAATATAAAATAGTATAGCAGTAGTTCTGCTGGCCTAAAAAGGTTGTAATAACAATATTGCAAAGGAATTGCTCTGTATTCATTTTAGTAAAATTTGTTAAAAAATCGAATAATTTTGATAAAATAGAGACTTCAAATTTTATTTAAATTGATTGTTAAATGCCTGTTTTGGAAAATTAGTAGTGTTTTGCAAGAATTATTATTTTTTAACAAAAAATTTAAACCGACTTCCAAAGGAAAAAACTAAAATAGTACAAAACAAACTAAA